>WBMW01000168.1:0-31305 GCA_013396635.1 Penelope pileata | reverse complement strand
TTTTTTTTTTTTTCTGGTGCATAGCAACGTGTGCAAGCCAAAAAATTTGGGGTTAAAAGTAGCTGATCACAGTTGATCCAAATTCAGATAAATAAGGCAACATGTAGGTAAAACGGGTTTACAAAAATACTGTATTTTAGCATATGAGGCATAGGTTGCACATTGTGGTTTAAGCATGAACTCCAGCAACTTGCTGGTCTCTGAAGTTTACCTGAATCCACAGGCAGATGCTGAGAGAAAATCCAGAAAATGTGGTCGGCTGTGCAGTGGGGCCTCTAGGAGAAGAGGCCGCAAGGCCCGTCCTGGCCTGTCCTCCCTTGGCTGTTCGCTTGCCGCGTCAGGGCCTTGGGAGCAGGCCGGCCACGTCGTGTGAAGGAGGAATGGGAAGCTGGTGGTGCTAGCTGCAATGGTGAGGCTGTTAGTCATAAAATGGCTGAGCCATCTGCTGCTCGAAAGCTACTGCAGCCTACCACCTGGTGCTTCATTGAGCCCAGGGATTTGTTCCAGAGAAGCACTGGTTTAATTAATAAATATTGAAAGGGAAAAATGGGAGGGAGAAGGTGGAAGGGTTTGCCTCAGTTCTATTCAGTGCTGAATAATATCATTTGAATCATTGTTGCCTTCTATGGTTTGTGTGTCATTAAAAACAATTTTATTTCCATTTTAGAAATCGAAGACAGAGAGTAACATTAAACAAATACAACATTATACAGGGATTGGTGTGAAGTTCGGAGCAGTGTGTGCTTTAATTTGGGGCTGTGGATGGCCACCTGCTGTACTCCTGTTCTTGTGGCAATCTGGCAAGTGGCTGTGCTGTTCTGGTGCCTTTATTTGTTGGGTCTGTTTGGATCTGTTTGAGAAAGCTGCAGACTGTCATCTAGCACAGGCTGGGGGAGTGTTGGGCTGCTGGCTGCTAGAATATAAAAACTCCAAACTTCTTAAAGTTGTGGGTTTTGCTTTTTTTGTTCTGTGTGGTTTTTTGGTTGTTTTTTTTTTCTTTTTTTTTCTTTTTGTTTTTGGTGTTGTTTAGTTTTTTTAGTTTAGTTTAATTTTTAATAATAACATGTTTGCATTTCTGTGCTACTACCATATACAGGTAAATTATAACTTCATCACAGGCTAACTTATTTCCTTTTTCCAGTCTTTAAAATAAAAAGGGCCACACTACTTGTAATGCTCATAGGTCACTCTAAAGGTAATGCCTCCTGTTTTGTTTTGTGGAAACTATGACAGATAGAAGGAGCACAGTAACACTGTTTGGTAGAGCAAATTCTCAGCTACAAAACATTATTTTTCAACATAGTCACCACCATTAGCTATGCATTTTCACCAGTGATGAACAAAAGCCTGCATGCTGCACTCCCAAAGATCTGCACCAGCCAAGGTGGCCCACAGTTTCACAGCTGCTGTGACAGTGTCGTTGCTAGGAGAACGTTGCCCACACATCTTTCATCGGCCTGAACAGATAAAGTTAGAAGGCATCAAACCTGGAATACACGGTAGGTGTGGTAGGACAGTCCTGCCAAGATTGGCAGTGTGCTCCACGGTCTTCAAACTGTTATAGGGCCTGGTGTGATTCTCTTGCAAGAGAAAGGTTGTCTTCTTCTGTGGCCTGACTCTGGGAGTTCCAGCCTTCAGCTTAGTCAGCATTGTGATGTAGTAGTCAGAGCTGATGGGTTGTCTGGGTTCCAGGAATTCAAGAAGCATCACCCCATTCCAATCCCAAAAGGCGGTGCACATCACTTTACCTGCTGAGGGCTACGTCTTGAGGTTTTTCTTCAGTGGGGAATTCACATGAATTCTGCCAGATGACAGCTGAACTCTGCTGGTGTACCCTTCAGGTTCCCCTCACTTTGTTCTTTCATAGTTTTGGTGCCTCTAGTAATGTGGAAAGTAAATGTGAGGATTATTTCACAGATGATAGACAATTTGCTTACCATTACTTTTTTTGTCTTTTTTTTTTTTTGTTTGTTTTTTGTTTTGCTTTGTTTTTTAAACTAATTAGTCTGGGAGTTTTTTGGGATGAAGACTACTCAGAAAGCAGATGGATAGGTGAGAAGAAGGAGCTGATTCAGTGATTTGCTGAAAACTTTATAAACCATTAGATGTAGAATTTAGATGTCTTCCGTAGTGTATTTTATGTAAATTTATGTAGGGAAAACATTTATTGGAAAATAATTGCTGAAGGAAAAGTATACATACATGAAATACTTCCACTGCAATAAGTAACAACTAGTTTTGACCTAACTTTTCGGTTTTGAAATACGCTGGCTGTGTTTTATAGCCTATATTCATATCCTCGTAATTTGAGATGAGTCTTCTTCATTGAGTCATCTTTTAGGATGCAGAAAATGATTTTTGGCGTTAGAGGCTAATGTTCTTTTCCTAGGAAATGCAGTTGGAAACAATAAGGAGGATAATGTAAGTTGCTTCTGTTGCAGTTGGGAAATTCATTTGCACTTGTCTCTTGTGACTTTGAAGTGTACATTATTGATGAACTCCCGTAGTTTTAAATTCAGCAGAAAAACTATTATTACTTTTTTGTAGGAGTTCTTTCTTAGAGGGACCAGAGTTTGATGCTTAAGAAAAATTATGTATTGAGCAACTATCAGAAATGCATTCCTATGTTAGCTTGTTAAATGGCAAATGCTGGCCCGTTGTGTTCTTGTTTCCAACATAATTTGACACATCCTGTAGTCTGCTTAATTTGGGTCAGTTCTGCCTGCAGTGAGCTAATAAGTATTTCAGTAGCTTTCAGCTTTGGTGTGGATATGGATTCTAGGAAGAGATAACCTTTTAGGTTTGTATGTGATGTCAAGGCAGTTTATAAACCAAGTTTGTTGAAATGACAAATCAGATTTTATCCCTTGCCTGTTTTGCTGGTGTGTACCCAGTTACTGGTTTTGCGAAAGCACTGGGTAAAATATGTGCCAATGAGACTGGGCTCTTAAAATTTCAGTGTCTGCGATGTTACAGCTATTTTTGCAGTAGAAAGGCTATACCTTGAATTATAGCATGTCATCAGCTACTGACTAAATCACTCTGTAGGACTGTCTTTTGTTAGATGAGGCAGCAGAGGTGCCTCAGCTTGTTTTAGGAGTTGACTGAAGAACTGGAAGCAGTCAGGTGCAGCAATATCCTGCATTCCTTTTCAAGATGATTTAGAATGCTTGGAGCTTGTGGATGGTGTGTCTGGGCGGCTTCCAGTGCCTGCTGTAGTTCCTTCAAAGCTTGCTTGCCTCTTTTTTTATAGCTGTTGTGAGAGTACAGCCTCTGCAGCTCCAGTATTTTGAAGAGTGATGAGTTTTATGCCAGGAGCTTGAGTGTACTAAAAGCAGCTAAATGCTGTCGTTAAAATAAATCCTAACTTGATTCTGTTTCTCACAGCTTGAACTCATCAGTTTTCCTTAAAATGAGAACTGAGAATATGCTCAAACAAGGAAAAAAAAAAAAAGATTGGTTTTTTGTTTCCTAAACCATGAGTTTGATTAGATGCAGTAGAAGCAGAATATGGAGTAGTTAATGAACTTTTAAGATGTAGGCACCTAACAGTTCTCTTAGCAGAAAATTTGATAGTTTTCTTAAATTAATTGTATGCTGAAGATTGTATGAGGTAGAGAAATCTATCAAATGCACTCAAAGTGCACTGGGGTAGATACAGACAAATGTGCTTTACTTTTGCTAGAAGCAGGTGATAAAAATTCGTAACAAATTGGTCACAGACCAGACTTGCCTCTGTTCTCTAATGCTAAACTATAACTGTAGCTTAAAAAGTCTACCTGATCATTTTGAAGAAGAATTAATTGTGAAAACTCTCGCTTATGATGAATACTGGCATCTTGTAAATACTTGAGTGACGTTGAATCCACACTGTAGTTAAATCCACACTTCCATGGGAGCAGTATATGTGTGAGAACAGTATATATGATGCATGCTCTGTGCCTTTCAGGACAACTTACCCTTGCGAATCCACGTTCAGTTTATCTGCAGCACACTATGAAGAATACAAACAACATGGCTGAAATGAGATCAATTTTTTGGTGTGTAAGCATTGTTAAGAAGCTTCCTGGAGCTCTTGCTGTGCGTGGACATGCGAAGGAGATGATGCTGTCTGGTTTTGTGGATGCTCCCCAAGCTCTTCCTCAGGGACTGTTCTTCCAGTTCAAGCCCATTGGGCTTGGGGCTTGGCCTGGAGATAGGAGCTGCCAGCTGACTGGAGCCAGACAAGAGGCCTCTGTTGTGCTCCTGTGGATTTGGGGAGTTCTCTCTGGAAAATATCGCTGACACTGTTATGTCCTAAAAAATTTCTTTGATGTGACCTTGCAAAGTTAAATCAGTCATGTTAGACAGGTAAACTGAAGTCCAAGATACTGAAAAACAACCCCCCTTAAAAGAAGAGAGTTCCATTTGCTCTTCACCCTTCATCAGAAACTGCACATTGAGGCCAGACGGTTTACTCATTGCTTCTGAATGTTTGCCAGTCTTTCTGAGATGGGGGGTTTGTGCAGCACTCGAGCAGTGAAAGTCTGAATGTGGTTCGTTTTCTGTTAGGCATCCTTTTGGCTCCGGTGGCCCCAGCGTTGTTACCAACTTAAAGGAAAAGCTTTATCCGCTCAGCTGGAAAAAGCTGTAGCCAGGCTGTCTCTTGTTTCCCACCATGCAAGGCCATCTGCATTTTGACAACAAGATGATGGTCTGGATTTTGGAACATGGTTTTCGTTTTACTGCTTGAGTGACTATAAATAAGTCACTCTTTTCTTTTTGGGGTTGTAAAATTGAGATAAAGAAGGCAATGCACCTTGTGGGTATGAGCTTAGAAAAATCTTGGACAAAAGAAAGCATTTGTGATCCTTGGATGAAAGGCGATATGTAAAATGCAAAGAAGCATTATTCTGAACTTTTTTTTTTAAATAAGTAAGAGTATTGGTGAATGCAGTGGGATAGTCAGCTCTAGCATATCACAGCGTGCTAAAACTGCCTGGTGTGTATGCTTACCAAAGTAAGTTCCGAGCATGCACAGTGACACCGAGTTAGAGCTTTCTGTTTGGGGTCTTACTGCGCCAGAATGGTGTTGGGATATTTCTGGGTATCGTGACACGTCAAGGGAAGTTTCAAGAGGCTTGTTTTATTTTATTTTTTGAAAGGGGCATATTAACTCTTACTTATTGTACATTAGTTAACTCTTACAGGCGTTGAAATTCATTAAATGTACCAGCATGCTGTAGGTAGTTGAGGAGATAATTATAGCCATTTGTTTGGGGTCAGAGAAAATAGCCTTCAGAAGGTAGGCTTTTCAGGCACTGTCTTGATTATATTTCCACTTGCCTCTGGCATAGTTTCCAGCAGATTTGTCTTATTTTATTATCATGCCAGAAAACAGCCTTTGAAATACGCAGTTTTATGTTTGCTTAGCAGTTTGCCCATCTGTCCAGCCATTCAAATTTGAATTTAACTCCTCCAAAATAAGAAGTCCATAATGTCCACTAGTATGCCTGTAATCTCTGATGCTGACCTATCCATATGAGAAAGTGATCTTTTAAGTGATCTTTTGTTTCAAGATTATACATGTGTGTTTTCTGTACGTATGTTAAAATCAAACAGAAAACTCTGTGCCCATTGGGTTGAAAGAAAATAATTCTGGCCACTGTTTCACTGAGTTTTAATAACTGATTGTTTCTCCTGCAGTAGAATTCCTCATTAGGCATCTGTTCACAGTCTCTGCTTGTTTGTATTTCTCTCTGAGCTGCGTTGTTTTCTTGATGGAGCGGAGTGCCTACAGCTACAGCTCTGGGGCTGGGAAGAGCAGACTCCTGTGCAGAGAGGCAACTTCCGGGACAAAACACATTGACAGATTTTGTCTGGTGATCGAAGGGGTAAATATGTTTCTGTTAATCAGCAGAAAACACTTGTGCTGCACTGTTCTTCTGGATGGCAAAGTATAGCACAGGTACAAGAAGTCAAAAAGCCAGAGCGAAGGAAGGGAAGTAATGAGGCAGTGGCATCTGGACATTTAGGCAGCGTGCTCTGTGGGAAACAGTAATAACTACAGGCATGGAGTGTGCAGTGCTTCTGGTTGCCTTGCTGTACGTCCAACATTGAAATAGGAATGCTACTGGGCAGTCTCTTTATCCAAGTTACAGGAAAAGTGTATTTTGAGAAAATGGTAACTTGCACAGTGTCCTTATAATTTGAGATAAATCTGTGTATCATAATTTAATTGTATTTTAAGATATTTTTGGATCAATGCCCATTTTCTAGCTGCACTGCTTTTGTAGAGTAAACAAAGTTTCTATGAAGTATTAGTGACTTAATGTGTACAGTAGACATTTTCTGTTAACCTTAGTTCTTGAGAATAGTCTCATTGCAGATCAATTTTGTTCTTAATTTGATATGTCGCTTGGAAAACCACTATCTAGTGATTGAAGTGACTAGCAGTATTAAAACAGTGATGAGTAATAGCTGGCAGATCCAAAACAGATCATCACTTAGTCAAAGCTGAAATATCCTAAATGAAAATGTTTTCAATTCAGCTGAGATAATATAACAAACAATTAAGAATTAACATGGTTGTGATCTTAAACGTATTTGTGGTGGTGATTTTAGTTCTGCATACTGCAACCTTAATAAAGGTCAAGTTCTTCATATCTGTTGAACTGTGAAATTTGTAGCAGTTGTCATTTGATGAGGCACGACTATCTGTTCTGAGAATGAGCAGGTTTGGGCACTTACTTACATACCATTATCAATCAGACAGCAGTCCACAGACTGGTGGTGTTGCTTTGCACTAAGGATGACTGTCTGGCTCTCCAGGAAATAGTTTTATGACGCCTACCTGTGCGACCTGCACTAGGGAACCTGCGTTGTCAGCGGAGTTGGACTCGATGATCTCTCGAGGTCCCTTCCAACCCCTACAATTCTGTGATTCCATGAGCGTTGGTTGATGCTCGGCTGAACGTGAGCCAGCAATGTGCCCAGATGGCCAAGAAGGCCAATGGCATCCTGACTTGTATGAGAAATAGCATAGCCAGCAGGACTACAGAGGTGATCATCC
The DNA here is from genome assembly GCA_013396635.1 of Penelope pileata. Classification (NCBI taxonomy): domain Eukaryota; kingdom Metazoa; phylum Chordata; class Aves; order Galliformes; family Cracidae; genus Penelope; species Penelope pileata. The sequence continues at coordinate 24,254 of WBMW01000168.1, read as the reverse complement.
CTCTGTACTCGACTCTGGTGAGGTCTCGCCTTGAGTACTCTGTTCAGTTTTGGGCACCTCCCTACAAGAAAGACATTGAGGCCCTGAAGTGTGTCTAAAGAAGGGCAACAAAGCTTGTGAAGGGTCTGGAGAACAAGTCTTATGAGGAGCAGCTGAGGGAACTGGGATTGTGTAGTCTGGAAAAGAGGAGGCTCAGGAGAGACCTTATTGCTACAACTACCTGATAGGAGGTTGTGGTGAGGCGAGGGGGCCAACCTCTTCTCCCAGGTAACTAGCAATAGGACAGGAGGTAAAGGCCTCAAGTTGCACCAGGGGAGGTTCAGGCTGGATATTAGGAAAAACTTCTTCTCCAAGAGGGTGGTAGTGCATTAGAACAGGCTGCCCAGGGAAGTGGTGGAGTCACCATCTCTGGAGGTGTTCAAGAACCATGTAGATGTGGAACTGAGGGATATGGTTTTCTGGGCATGGTGGTGATGGGTTGACGGTTGGACTAGATGATCTTGGAGATCTTTTCCAACTTCAATGATTCGATTCTGTGATTCTATACACTACATAAATCCCTGTAGCTAGATGTTGTACGCAGAATAATTGAGGGGTGTTGGCTTGTCAGTCCTTTCTGAAGCTGCTGCTGAACAATTAAGACCCTATTTTAAGGAGAAGGAGAGCACGTGAGAGGAAACGCAATTCAAATACAGTAGATGCCCTTAATTAGAAAATAGAATAGAATCGTTCAGTTGGAAGGGACATGCAAAGAACAAGTCCAACTGCCTGGCCACTTATTAAAAGAAGAGTTCAAGGTTTCTTAAATTTGTCTGATAAACTTAGGGTAGTAAATCAGATCACAGTGTGTTCAATGTAACACACTAAATGTACAGATGTGTGCTGCAACAAAATTTTATTTTGTTTTACTGATTGAAGTTGATGTCAAATTTTTTACTGAGGCTAGGGAGCATATACAACATTGTTGTTTAGAGAATCTGTCTGAGGGGTAGCTCGTTTCCATTTTTGTGTGACATTTTACAACGTTCTACTCCAAGTAGCAAGTCTATTCTTAGTTTATATATAATCTGACAAAAGGGTTCCCAGTTGACAGCATGTTTTGCATGTAAGCACTTCCAGGATGGAGCCTGTAAGCAGCTTCCCATAGGCAGCCCACTCTGAGGCCAACGTATGGTTCCTCCACTGCCCCTATTACTACTGTAAACTGCAAAACTGATTAACACAGACAGATCTTTCTTGTTGCGATGTAAGGCGTTCTGAACTGGCTGATGTGAATTATTCAGCTGAGACCCCATCAGCCAGACCTCTCAGAAAGCTTCGCCTTTGAGGGCTGAATTCTAAAGCAAATTGACATTCATTAGTTTCTGCAACAGTTAATGTATCACAGGCCTTTGGGGAAAAGAACACAAATGCTGAAAATCTGCATGAGAGAATAATTGATTGTTGGCTGTCTAGAAGATCTTTCTGGCAAACTAGAGATTATTTCAGTTTCTGCTGTATTTCCTGCACTAATAACACAGCACACTATGCTTTTTTAACACTACATCATGTGTTAAGTATTTTTTCCACTCACTCTTTCACTGTTCACACTATCAAAAATATCTGTGCACACAATAGATACTGCAAAAGAAGGTATTCCAGTATTGGATACTTTTTATAACTAAAGCTTTACATTTGCAATGGACTGTTTAATGTGGTAGTTAGTCACAAGTACTTTCAGGCTACCCTGGATTTCTAATCTTTGTTTTGGTACTTAAGAGTTTTTGTTTTGATGATAACGTCTTCTAATAGCAAAGTTTAATGTCCACTGTTGAATTTCATAACCACAGTTCAAAACCTCTTACATCTGTTATTAGTCTTCAGCCGATTCAGCATATTCAGTTTATTGTAAATACTGCTTTAGTAGAAATGAGTCCTAAGTTTCCAGGGGCCCAAATGTGCAGTCAGAATTCTATGTGTTATGTGGAGTGGCTTTCAAGCTTTTAATAGTCAGGCTTGAGACAAGTTCATTCCAACAGAAATCTTTGTGGATGTAATAGTACCTAAAATCCTGCAGAAATAATCAGGAATAGAATGAAGTAATAATGTTTACTTAGATATGTTCTAGATTGTAGAGATTGAAAAGGTTGTTGATCCTTTAGGAGACTGAGCAGTGTATGTTTTCTTGGCCATTTGGGTACCTACATTCTTACCTGCTTTCCTGTCACTCTCAGGGGCAAGAAGTCTCTGATGCTGGTAATTTTTCCTTTGCTCTTCCAGGAACCCTGCTTAGAAAAAGATGTATTGTGCCCCCTACAAGTGATTAGGGGAATGCAAATAAACTGGTTTTGCTGTTTTTATAGACAACAAACAGGCAACTTCTGATGTAGGGAGATTGGCTTGACAAACTGAAGTTCTATGTGACAAGGTGACTTCATGCAACTGGGTGTCCCTGTGACAAACTTGGGCTGTTTGCCTGCTTTGCTAGCTGAACCGTTTTTCAGAAAACTTTAAACATCCCAATTAAATGCGTCTATATTTTTGCTGCAAATGGTCCACCAAAAATGAGATTATATTTACTTTGAACTGTGGTGGGTAATTCATAAATGGATTTCAAACTGATCCTGTTTGATAAGAATTAGTGACTATATGAAGCTGATTCTCTTCAGTGCGGATTATCTCAGTGATAATGTGATTAATATTTCAAAAGAAATAAAAAGTTCCCTGGGAAGAAAAATTTAGACATGAGGTTGGCACTTGTGTGAGAAAACTAATCTAGTTAGTCTGCCACCCTGTTACCAGGAAGCTGGCAGTTCTTTAAGGAAGCTTTCCTTAGTGCACAAGAACTTTCCATTGTCAGGTGCAGGAAGTCAGAAAAGGAGGGCAAGAGACTGGTATGGCTGAACCAGGACCTACTGGTCAAACTGGAGAGAAAGAAGAAAGTGCACAGACCGTGGAAGCAGGGACAGGTACCTTGGGAAGAGTATAGGGATGCTGCCAGGCTGTGTAGGGATGGGGTCAGGAAAGCCAAGGCCCAACTGAAAATAAAGTTGGCAATGAGTGCCAGGAAGAACAAGCAAGGCTTCTACAGGTTCATCAACCAGAAAAGGAAAGTCCAAGAAGGTGTACCCCGCCTAGTGAGTAATACAGGCAGACTGGTAAGGCTGAGGTGCTCAACAACTTTTTTGCCTTAGTCTTCACTGGCAGCTGTTCTTCGCACAGCCCTCAAGCAGATGGGTCAGAATGTGGGGACTAGGGGAGCATTGTCCCTCCTGCTGTAAGCAAATATCAGGTTTGCGACCACCTGAGGAACCTGAACATCCACAAGTCTATGGGTGATACTTGAAAAGTCATGGCAGTCAGGAGAAGTCCCTAGTGACTGGAAAAAAAGCAACGTCACACCCATTTTTAAGAAGGATAAATGACAACCAAGGGAACTACTGATTTGTCAGCCTCACCTCTGTGCTGAGGAAGATCATGGAAGAGATCCTCCTGGAAGCTATGCTAAGGCACACGTAAGAGAAGGAGGTGATACGAGACAACAAGCATGTCTTCATCAAAGGTAAGTCCTGCCTGATCAATCCAGTGGCCTTCTGTGATGTTACAGCTGCATAAATGGACCAGGGGTGTCATCTATCTGGACTTCAGTATGGCGTCTCTCCAAATTGGAAAGATAAGGATTTGATGGGTAAACTGTTTGATGGATGATGAAGTGGCTGCGGGATCGAACCCAGAGAGTGGTGGTCAATGGCTCAATGTCTGGATGGAAATCAGTGACGAGTGGTGTCCCTCAGGGATCAGTGCTGGGACTGATGCTCTTCAACATCTTCATCAATGACATTGACAGTGGAATCGAGTGCACCCTCAGCAAGTTTGTGGATGACACCAAACTGTGTGCTGCAGTCAACACGCCTGAGGGATGGGATGCCATCCAGAGAGACCTAGACAGGCTCAAGCAGTGGGCCCAGGAGAACCTCATGAAGTTCAACAAAGCCGAGTGCCAGGTCTTACACCTGGGTTATGGCAACCCTGCTGTCGGTACAAACTAAGGGATGAAAGGATTGAGCACAGCCCTGCTGAAAAGGACTTGGGGGTACTGGTGGATGGCAAGCTGGACATGAGCCAGCAGTGTGCCCTCGCAGCCCTGAAAGCCAACCGTATCCTGGGCTGCGTCAAAAGAAGCGTGGCCAGCAGGTCGAGGGAGGTGATCCTGTGAGATGTGGAGTCCTCAGTACAGGAGAGACATGGACCTGTTGGAGCATGTCCAGAGGAGGGTCACAAAAATGATCCAAGCGATGGATCATCTCTGCTATGAGGACAGGCTGTGAGAGCTGGGGCTGTTCAGCCTGGAGAAGAGAAGGCTTTGGGAAGACTTGGTAGCAGCCTTTCAGTATCTAAAGGGGGCTATAACAAAGAAGGGGACAGACTCTTTAGGAGTATCTATTGTGGGGAAAAAAGGTGAAAAGGATACAAAATTAGTATTACTTGATACAGATATTTGGCAAAGAAAAGCTAATTTTCTTATGGAGGTATTTGTGGTGTGCTGTTCTAAGAATAAAGAGAATGTTATGAACATTAGAATGAAAAAGACAGATCCTACTTCTTTTTCAGTTGCACAGAAGATTATGTTTAAATGTGCTACCTTGCTTAAGCAACATAGTCTGTGATAGTAGACTGATGTTAAATTTAACAAATCTTGGAGTACTGAGAAAATTCCATCATATCAGGAGAATGATGATTTTGGACTGATGTTTCAGTCTGTTGGTATAGTAAGAGGCTTTCTTTGTCTAAGAGAGAACTTAAATGAGACAAGGTATACAAGAGATAGTCCATAGAGGAAAACTGTTGTTGGAAGTCATGGCAAAAGCATCTGGTGCTGCTTAGACTGATCTGTGTCTACCGGCCCGGTATTTAGGCTCTTTCTGGATTACTGGCCAATGGTCATGTGGCAGATGAAGTGCTACACTTAATGGGAACGTGAATATATGCATTTAAACAGCTCCAAAGTACTTTCTATGATACAATTAGGAAATTGAAGTGTATTATTTTGTGTAGTATAATTAGGAAATTGAAACGTATGTTGTTTGGATTGGATAAATTTTGGATGATGATGTTTGGTTAAATACTGACTGTAGTTCAAACCCTCAATGTTAGATTTCTCTCAATTACTATGGTCTGAATTTTTTTTTTTTTTGGTAGTAACATACTGCAAATACAGTGCTGGGAACACCATTATTTTAGACACAACTATTTCCATAGAGAGGGAAATCAATTAGAAAATAAGTATAACACTACAAGATCTGTTTAAGCTAAGCGTGCTTTGCATCTAGGATCTTGTCTGAGCCTGTCAGAGGAAAGACACATACATCTGTTAGCTTTTTCAGAAAGCGGTAAATAGCGGCAGAAGTCTTACAGTGAGTATTCAGTAAATTGATATATAGTGTGAACAGAGGCGGAAAGAATAATTTTGTTGCGCTCATGGGAGTAGAAAGGGAGACTGTAGCTGTAGCAACATCTTAAGGAGAGTGCATCAGGAGTGAAGGCTCTTGAGTATTCAGAAGATCATGGGAGTAGAACTGGCCTTCAGTTGACCCAAGGTCAGGGCACAAAGTAGTGCAAGCACTTAATTAAAAGGAAAAAAAAGAAGAAAGAGAACAAAACCCATGAGCAGTGGAAGACTATTGAGCTCTAAGGAAAGAGCTTATTAACACCAGGTAAGCAAACTAAAAACCTCCTGTTTTATACAGTGAAATTAGATGGAGGTTCTGGTATAACAGTGCAGAAATTCTCAGTGTTCTGTCATTCTTTAGTGTATTTTGAAATAAAATGCATGTAAAACATTTACGCCCAGGTTGCGCGTTTCAGCAGTAGTGACAATGGTCACCTCCACTGGTGCTGATTTTTGTGACTGTGGCATGGAGGTCTTGTTCATCACTGGTGAAAATGGTTGTGACTATGTTGAAAAAGAGAGTTTTGTAGTTGAGAATTTACTCTATCAAATAGTGTTATTGTGCTCTTTTTAGCTGTTGCACTTTCCATGGAAATGAATAGGAGGCATTACTTTCGGAGCAACCTGAGTATCTTGTACCTATACACCAAGGATCAGAATGGGTTCTCATTCTAATATCCATCATCTGTTTAAATAAAGCAACTAATCCTCAAAGAATTGCATTAAAGTTTGCAAACTTACTTTTGGAGCGAGCTATGTACATATATCATCAGAGTCTGAAAAGTGTATTTGTAGATATAGAAATCTGGAAGAAAAATACGAAAATGAATATTTTAAACTAAGTTTCAGGATCATATGGTATTCAGCTAGCACTTCTTCCATCCTGTTAGATTCTGCAGTGTTTGAGAACTGTAAAACATAGTTTCTTTGAAATGCCCAATAAGAGCAGATTGATTTGTTTTCCTAAGTTTCGTAACAGGATGATAATTCACAATATAATTCAGTCAAATTCTGAGGTGCATTAGTGGACTTAAGACAGAATATTATGTTATTTAATATCATTGCCTGATCTTACTCTGCAGAGGTATGTATTGTATAAAAAAGAGAAAATAATTCTAAACATGAAGTAGTTGCCTAGGAGATGTTTGAGCGATTAATATTGCTCAGTGATATTTAAAGGTTGGTTTTTAATTATTATTATTATTTATCATTATTATTAGTAGTATAAGCAGTAGTATTTGGACTGTTTGTATGTTTTAGAAAAGCTTGAATGTTTTAGCTTTTCTGTGAATTTAATGTGTCTGACTGAAGCTCAGGGGGAGAACTTCAGTGCTGAAGGCCTTTTTCTTTAGAGCTTGAATAAGGGCAGCAGTCCATCTTGGAAAGAACATTTGGGATCCCTGGGGATGTGCAGCTGGAGTCTGTCTCCATTTTCTGCACAGACCTGTGTGCGATCATGCATCAGAAACTGGATTGAGACTCAGAGTACATCACGCATGTAACCAAGGGCTGGTTACAGATAGAAATAACTTTCAGGATCTTTAAGGAAGTTTGAAGCAATAGCATCTCTATTCTCTGGATGTCTTCTGTTGATCTAGAGGAGTGAACACAGTGTAAGCATTGCTGCTGGACTGACAGTAGTTTTGGGACAATCTGAGAAATCAGTTATAAAATGCAGAGTTTTCTGACACAAGACCTGTCTGGAAAGGTAGGCATTTACCTGTGAGCCATTAGAAATGCAGGCAGAAGCAGAACTGCAGAAAATCTTTTTTTCTTTTTTTTTTTCTTTTTTTCCCCTTTAAAATTAGAGATTGTTACAGGAACTTACTCTGTTAAGCATCTACCTCATTTTGCATAGTACTTGCAAAATAACCTTAAAAAAACATTAATTACTCTCATGTTACATTATATTATTTAAAAAGCCACTGCCCAGTGGCCTTCTACAGTGAGGCCTTTCTCCTGGTGCTCCTGACGATGGGATGAGAGATCTAGCGCACCACCAGGATTTCGCAGTTGTGTATGGCTTCCTGTGCTCAAGTAGTTACTGCCACCACTTGTATGCTGCAAACTTTGTAGGTAGTACTGTTCAGTGCTAGAGTCTGCTTATTCTTCGAAAACAGAATGGTTACATCTGTTTGCATGTGCTGGTAGAGAGGTACTGTAAAGATGCTGGTGTTATTTTCTAAGAAGTAAAGCGTATGAGAAATTTGGAAAAATAAAAAGAACATTGATATTTCGCTGGAAACTTTCAAATGTGTATATTCATATTAAAGCCTCCTTGGATTGCTGTTTATTGAAAACATTTAAGGTCAACGCACACAATCCACTGCTTATTGCATGAGTCCTTCAGATTGTTCTGGCCTTTTAGATGTGTACATGACCTAAAATTTCTTCAGCCTATGCGTTTGTTATTTTCTCTCTAGAGTGCCTGGGAGTGCATTGAACTTGTAGTATATTATCCACTGCTAAAAGTACTAAAATGATGTTGTGGTGACTTTAGGAGACATTACTGGAAAAGTTAATACATTTAGAGAAATAACTCATTCAGCTCTACTAAAAGTTAAAATTTTTAGTTCTTTACATAATACATTTTGTATGAGATTTAGATAAGTAAACCGAACTGCTTTTATGGCTTCTCTCCTCCTCCTTCAATCCAAATGATGTTTTCCCCAATCATATACATCTAAAGCCTAAAATAGAATGGATGTAAGAGCGCTACATGAATTGTTAGTGACTTCAGGAGATGCAGCTGCTCTGATCAGTCCCACTTCACAGTGGGAGTCCACTAAAGCCATCTCACACTGCTTGATGTAATTCTGATCTTCCTGCTTGCTAATGGCATCTTCTTGCATTTTGTGCTCAAGCATCAGTGACAGCGACTTCCAGCAGTGTAAAAGCAAAGTGTAGTCTTCATGCAGGTCACATGAGAATTTTCTTCTTCTTCTTCTTTTTTTTTTTTGATAATACAATTAAAAATGTTTGAATAGAAAAAGACAAAAATTATATTACTTTTCATTGGAAGAAGATATAAACTTTGTAAACTTTTGATTCTGTGCATGTCACCATAGACTCAAAGCTCCAGTCTCCCAGACAAAATCTCTTATGTGCTTATTTTTGTTGTTATTTTTCAGATTTTACTAAAATAGACTAAAGATTTTGAATGGAGAGTTGGTAGTGAAAGGTCTACTACAGGAAAACAACTGTAAGGCAGTAATTAGGCATTTACTTCATTGTGATCTTAAGTAACTTTACTTTGTTGAGTAGGTTGATATCTAAAGAGTTGTGAATAGTTTATTTGAAGAATGGAGTACATTTACTTTTAATAGTTGTCTACTCTTATTGATCAAGGCAACACACAAAAAATTTCAGTTAGCAGTGATATATTTTTGTTTCATTGTAATAGTGAAAAGGCTTAGGAATATAGTGGAGCACCTGACCTATGCTGAAAGACAAGGCTCATAAAAGCCAAAATTTGCAGAGCAACAGAGGCAAATACATTACTATTTCATGTGAAGAGGAATGGTGACAGTCCAAGCAGTTGTGAAATATTGTTGAAATAAATTATTAGTTTTTTAGCATATATCTTGTATAGACTGTGCATGCCACCTGTAAATAAAATGCCTGTTTTAGCTTATGAGGGTTTGATGGTGTAAAACAAGTCTTGGCAGCCTGTACACTGTTCTCTTGCTTAGAGGGGGAGGTTTGCTTGAGCCAGCGAGTGGGTGTGTTTAAATCTGTTCTGATACACGCTTTGCAGATTGCCAGGTCCCAGGTTGTCTAACAGTCTGAGAACACAAATGCTGTAGCTAGCAGAGAGGGATCTAGCTAAATCTCTTTGCCTTGCCTGTATGCTTATCTTGCTGATAACACCAGTGGGTGAGTATCCCTAACTTGATGCATAGGCAACAGTTCTCCTGCTTGGTCCTGTCTTGCAGCATGACCTGAAGCACTTTAATTATCCTTCCGTTTGGAATCGCTCTTCAGAAGAATGTTTCTATTGACCAGAGGCAGTTATTTTTCTCTGTCCACGTAGCTTTAATTTACCTGCAATTCCTAGAAGTAACTTCACATACAGTTAGTCTACTGATTCCACTACAGATTTTCAGAGGCAGAGGGGAAAAGATAGTAAAAGTAAAAACAAATTGTGGAGCTGGCACCTAAAATGCAGAGCTTTCCAGATGAATTATTCTAAACATGGCCTCTTCTTAAAGCACTGGCCTGCTCATCTCAGGCAAAATAAGAAAGTTCAATTCAAGTGAAATTCTGGCCAAAATTGTAAACCCCAAACTGTCCATACCATTCCTGCTTAAAAAATTAAAACCTGCTTTTCCACAGGTCAGCAAGTAGGTCTAGATTTGAGCTGTGGAAGAGCTTGCCGATGAGTGCTTATAATTTTGATCAAAGGGTTTTAATTTGACTAGTGGTAGCCAAAAAGCTGTGACCTCTGATCAGAAATGTATGTCCTGGTTAAGATTACAAGTGTCTGAAGCAAAGCCTACTCTTGGTTTGAAATGTTGTGCTGTTTTTCTAGTATTTTGTGTTGCATAGCAAGGCCTGCCAATCTCTTAAATAAATAGAAGACAAATTAATCATGATTACTTAACAAAAATGGAAAAAAACCACAGAAGTAATATATATGCTTTCTAGCAAGCAAGTAAAAATCTATTCACCACCAGCCAAGGTTATTTTTTTATGAGGAATTAATTGTAATTCATTATGCTTTCATTTTTAAAACAATAAATATTCTTATAAGGCTGCTAAATTTCAACTGCAATGTTTCTTTAAAGTTACAATGTTATATTGTTTTAAACTGCTTTTCTTAGTAGGTGATGTGGAGAAACATCAGCTGGCCTGCACCCATTCTTGCCTGCCCCAAAGCCATCCTGATAGAGCTGTTTTGGAGGAATGAACTTCCACTGTGATTTTGGTTAATTCAGTCTTGCTTGGGGCTACAAAAACTGCCAGCAAGGGCAAGACGAGATGTAGGACTTATTCCTTGATCTCATCATGTTCCTGAATACATTGTGGTCTGACTTTCAATTTGATAAAAATCTGTGCAGTGTTGCTTCTAAAACCCGTGCAGAAAGAAAAGAAAACATACAGAAACAGCCGTCATTCCCACTGAAGTGTAGTGTTTGGGTGAATAATGTTTGCACAACTGTTGCACTTTTAATTGCTGCCCATAAAGTTACATTTACGGAAAATTTGAGTAAAACTTAGGCATGGATCGGACTTGGTCTGGAGTTTAAAATGAGATTCCTTCCCAGCCTTCTGCAGACAAACCTGCAGTGGCTTCCCGTGCATACTGTGTGGACGAATGGAAAAAAGTTTCTATTCAGACCAAGTTATTAGAGCTAACACACTAAGCTGTGCTGAGAAAACTCCTTTTTGTTGGAAGCAGCTGCTACCCCATCACTTTGGAGTGTGATGGAAGTGAGTGTCTGCCATAAAAAACTGTATGGATCTGTTATGCTTGTGAAAAGCAGGGGTCTGAGTAGTGTGTACAGATAGGTTTGTTTTTTCTGAGAGTGGGAAAGATGAGAGAACTGTAAAGCCTATTCATTCAGGTACTGTGAATACTTAAATGCATAGAGTATACTTTTTCTTCCCCATGTATGTCCTCTCAGAATCTTAGGGAAAAATGTGATAATGTAGCATGTGAGTTTTGAGTCAAACTCGGCATTGCTCTCAGAACTGACATTTCACATCTGCTGTGGATGGATATTTTAATGCCTTTCTTTTCTTTTCTTCGAACACATCTTTAGAACTTTCATTTTGAGTCTGATGGAGCAAGCATTTGTCTCTTTTGAAATATTTTGACAAAAGACATGTTTGCTTTTGTCAGGAGGATAACGTGCTACTTATTTTTCCCCTGGGGTATTTACATGTTACTTGATGGTTTTTGCTGAAGGAAACAAGTTGAGGAGATGCAGCATGGTAACTAAAGGGTTGTTTTGCTAGAGATGAGCGCTAAAAAGCAATTTAGTTAACTTCAATAATGAGCATCAACATGCTCAAGTGAATTTGAGATCTTCACATGCTTCACAAAACGTGGTAATTCTTTTTGGGTTGTGGAGATGTACAAGAAAGCTGACACACCTAAGTAGACTTGAGCAGTTCTGAGAAGGTAATTTTAACACTGCTCTAATTCATAACATTGACAAGTTTTCCTCATGTTTTCCAGACACTTTTGATTATAGGTCTGCCCCTAAACTAGAAAGCACAACTTGTATGAGAATTTCTTACATCCTTCTTGCTTTTTATTCACCTATGTCATTCAGCGTACTGCAGCCCAAGTCGAATGTTTCACAAGACTAATCAAACTCACTGTAAACAAAATGAGCAGTTCCCATGTCCTTGTTTTTCTGCTTCCTTCCTAACAGCTTTCCCTTTACCATTGGTTTGGCTCTAGTGCTGCTCCTCTTGTATGACCTGAGTTAACTGAATAAAATAACGACAACAATGAAAAAAAAACCAAAACCCATCTCAATAGCTTTCTCCTATATCAGTGAGTTAAATGGGGCCGTGGGAGGGGCCAGTGAGCTGGAGAGCTTGGAGCAAAGGAGGAGTGAATCCAGATGGCCAGAAGTGAGAAAGAGGAGGGGACTGGACTTGGAGGAAGGTAGCAACAGAAAGTAAGAATGGGAAGCAAGCCTTTGGGTAGTAATGAAGCATTAGATTGGCTCAAAGCCTGTAGCACCACAGTTACTGTTTGTAATTTTTCAAACAACCATGTGATTTTATGGATTTTCATAAATTTATTCCAGATGCTATATAGGCATCATCTTTTTATTCCAGTGATGTTGCACTCTCCTTAAAACTTATGGCTTCCTACTGATTAATTCAACAGATGAGACAGTTGGAAGATCTTTCGCATAAATGAATCTTTAGCCAAATAGCATTTGTTTTTCCCCAGAGATATCACATCATCATTTCTGCAGCCTGGGAAGTGGTATCCTCTCATTTTACTTTTTATAACCTTTGGCAGATTTATCTCATGATATACCCCGATCGTACTGTATACAGCCAGAACTGTCTTAGCAAAATTTTTTCACATATTTTTCCTTGCATTTCTTTGGAGCTTTCTAGGCACAAACTTCCTGTTGATTTATGGCTTCACAACTTTTTAAAATACTTAGTAAGAGACAGTGTGGATTTTGTGTAATAGACATGAGAATTACATGAGTACACTATAGAGGCTCATTGCACAATTTGACTTAACTGCACATCTTAAACTGAAAATTGCCAGTTTTGTGCTGGTACAGTAACAGGGGTTGAGGCTGTGGAGTTACTGTGTTTGGTAGAAAAACCTCATTAACATAAAAACTTACCTGATGGTAGAGTCAGTTGTAATCTGACTAGTAGGATCCAGGCTGAATTACGTCCTTTTCAGTTTTGTTTCAGAGAACGATACTTTCCATTGTACTTTATCATACAAATAGTTGTGCTTATTATGTAATGAACAATTTCTAACTACTATCAGCACAAAGCTTACTAAACTTACTTTAAAGCACTTCTCCTGCTAATTTCTTGCTTTTGCTGAAAACTCCTCTCTCCTTCTCTGACTTGTATTTGGCTGCAAGCAGCTTTCTGCTCATTATTAAAACAGTTCTTCATTATTTAATTTTGCCAACAATGGATTTTGGAGGAGAAAAACTGGAGCTTGTTAGTATTTATTTGATTTTGTGTTGATGTAGTTTGTGGTATTATCAACGATCCGGACAAAGGTATCAAGTGTACCCTCATTAAGTTTGCAGACAGCACCAAGTTAGGTGGGAGCGTTGATCTGTGTGAGCATAGGAAACTCTACAGAGAGATCTGATCAAGCTGGAACAGTGAGCCAAGGCCTACTGTAGGGCATTCTAGAAGGCCAAATGCTGGGTGCTTGCACTTGGGTCATAATGACCCCATGCAGCAGTACAACCTTGAGGAAGAGTGGCTGGAAAGTTTCCTGGTAGAAAAGGACCTAGAGATATTGGTCAACAGCTGGCTGAACATGAGCCAACAGTATGCCCAGGCCAGTGGCATCTTGACATGCATCAGAAATAGTGTGGCCAGCAGGCCTAGCAAAGTGATTGTCCTTCTGTACTTGGTTCTGGTGAGGCCACACCTCAAATACTGTGTTCAGTTTGGACCCCTCATTACAGGGAGGATTTCAGTTGCTTGAGCGTGTGCAGCAAAGGACAATGAAGCTGTTGAAAGAACTAGAAAACAAGACATATGAGGAGCGACTGAGGGGTTGTGTAGTCTCAAGAAAAGGTGACTGAGAGGAGACCTCATCATTCTCTGCAGCTTCCTCAAAGCAAGTTGCTGCAAGGAGGGTGTCAGTCTCTTTTCAGGTAGGTAGGATATGAAGAAACAGCCACAAGTTGTGCCAGGGGAGATTTAGATTGGACACTAGCAAGAATTTTTTTCATGGAGAGGGTGGTTGGGCATTGGAAAAAACTGCTCAGGGAAGTGGCGCAGTCCCTGTCCCTGGAGGTATTTAGGAGATGTGTGGACATGGCACTTAAGGACATAGTTTAGTGATGGGCTTGATAGCGTTAGGTGATGGATGGACTTGATCATCTTAAGGCTCTTTTCCAACCTAAATGGCTCTCTGATTCTATATAGTAGTTGTTAAGTGCTGTTACACTAGGGGTGCAGAAATGATGGCAGTAACACTTTCATTCATGAGGTACAAGACAGCATAATACTTAGTTTGACTTAGAATCATAGAATCATCAAGGTTGAAAAAGACCTCCACGATCATCTAGTTCAACCATCCACCTACCACCAAGTTTACCCACTAAACCATGTCCCTCCGTTCCACATCCAGATGTACCTTGAACACCTCCAGGAATGATGGCTCCACCACCTCCCTGGGAAGCCTTTTCTAGTACCTGACCACTCTCTCGGAGAAGAAGCTTTTCCTAATAACCAGCCTGAACCTCCTCTGGCACAAGTTGAGGCCATCCTTTATTGTCCTATTGCTAGCTATCTGGGAGAAGAGGCTGACCCTCACCTCGCCACACCGTCATTTCAGGTAGTTGTAGAGAGCAATAAGGTCTCCCCTGGGCCTCCTCTTCTCCAGACTAAACGCTCCCAGGTCCCTCAGCCTTTCCTCATAAGACTTGTGCTCTAGATCCCTCACCAGCTTCATTGCCCTTCTCTGGACACGTTCCAGGGCCTCAATGTCTTTCTTATAGTGAGGGGCCCAAAACTGAACACAGTACTCAAGATACAGCCTCACCAGAGCTGAGTACAGCACAGCTCCCTGCTCCTGCTGGCCACACTATTTCTGATGCAGGCCAGGATGCCGATTTGTCTGGTATTAGAGCAACAGATTAGAGATTGTGTGTTCCATGCTGAACAGTCTATGGCTTACACGTTTGCTTCCTGCAGAACAAACTGCTTTAAATTTCAGATATCTGCCTTGCGTTCCAGTGTGGCTGTGGTATTTCTGTAAGTAGTAAGTGGTCCCTGAAAGCTAAGTGTAATTCTGTTAAGAACTCTCAGCCTATGACAGTCTGTTGGACAACTCTGCTTATGAAAGGGAAAGAGAGCAGGTGAGCAGTAATGATTTGACTTCTCTTGTCTCACAAAGAACAAGTTAGCAATTAGTTTTGATGTCACAGATTTGTCTTCCATTGAACTTGCCTGTCATCTTTGTGGGCTTTTTTGTTTATTTGTTTGTTTGTTTGTTTGTATAATTGCCTTCTCTAGATCTGAACCTCAAGGAAAGTTCCCTAAATATTTTTTTTCCTCTGATGAATCTACCTAAATCACTTTGTGAGTTACAACAAAGTCATACAACTTCCTTCACAAGCTCCCATGGTATCCAGCAGTGTTGCTGTACGTACGGTGCTGATGAAGCAGGCTTTTATGGGTGGGTTTTTCAGAGGGTAGTAGTCATTTCTTTATCCATGGCATGTTAGTGACGAAATTTTATTGGATGCAGTAGATGCAATGAAAATTGACTATGATTGGAAATTTAGTTCTAACATTTCTGCTTAATTGCATTCTAAAGCAAAAAATTTCGTTGTACAAAATTCTTAATTCTTTAGAGACGTGTACAACTTTAAGAAACAGTTAAATGAAAAAAGTTCTTATTGGGAAGAACTTTCTTCCCCCTAGCTCCAGTTAGTCCCAGAAGACATGGCAAAATGTTAAAGCTATGAAATAACATTAAAATGCCATTTAGCGTGTCAAGGGAAACGTTTATTTTTTTCCTCAGATAAAAAGGCTTGAATAAAAGCTTTTTCCTCTGTAGTGCTTTCAGGTTTTCGAGTAGATGGAGAAGACTGTTGCTAGCAGCAGATTATACCAGATGCACAGTTGCCTAGGGATGTGTGCTGTGTTTGCTGGAGACAGGTCTTATTGTCTTGCCTTGAGGCATGAGGTTGAGTCTGTTAGACCATGTAAGTAGTGATTTGTATCCTTTGAGCTAGTGGAGTGTCACATGGTAGTATGTGACATTTTTAGGTAATGCATGAAGTAGTTTTGTTGTTGTTAGTTTTTTTTTTTTTTTTTTGACTTGCAGAAGTAGAAGTAGGTGACCTCTACGGTAGTTTTGCAGAAACCTTAAATATTTACCACTAGAAGAAAAAGACTGCTGTTTTCAGGGACACTAGGTTTCTTGCTTAAGAAACATACTGAATTAGCATTTCATTGTAGTTCTTTCTTGATAAAATTTCTGTGGATAGATGAAAGGATTTGCATTTATATTGAATATTGTAGCTTGCAAGTAGAGGACCAATGAGGCTCATGTGATGAATATCTGAAGATTTCCTGAAATTTCTACTAAAAGAAAATGGAAAATTTTATAGCTATGTTTACTGCATTTATATTAGATGTGAGGAAATAGCTATAATACCTTTTCATGTTAATTCACACTTATCTGTTTATAGGATGTTTAATTTGTTCCCTTGAAATACATCATTTTTAGTGCAGCTGCCAACATAAGATATTTGGCAAGATAGCCTGTAATCTATATTATTACAGTTCCTGAGTTCTTATGGGATTTTTTTTCATTTGAGGTGTAATTTGTAAATAACTTTTTCCATATTATGATTACAAAGTGAAAATTGTGACTCAGTAGCGGAAATGTTTGTAGTACCAGTATGGCTTTTAAGTTTTTCCTTCATTAAATTTGCATCTGCTGGTGATTTCCAAGTGTTCAGTGTAGCATCTTTATTCTGCTTGATTAACATCATTTTCTCTCATGCATTCAGCTTGGAGGCTAGTAAAATAAACCAAAGAGTATACAATCATATAAGCAACTGAGTATTTTGGATAAAAGAATTTTTCTGAAAAAAAGTTATGATATAACTTAGCCTACTTTAACATAGCAAGAAACAATTAGTTTACATATTGCTGGAGAAAACTGGACTTAAGAGGTTCCAGTTTGACAGAAGTCTGGCAGGAGGTTGTGATACGGCACTAAACTGCGAATGACAATTCTTAGAGCAACTTACATGTCAGACCTAGCAAGTCTGCTAAAATTATTCAGTGCTTCTTTTCTTTAGTGTATTGCATGTTGTTATAGAATCACAGGATGGTTTGGGTTGGAGGACGCCTTAAAGACCATCTAGCTCCAACTCCCCTGCCATGGGCAAGGACACCTCCCACCAGATCAGGTTTCCTAGAGCTCCATCCCAACCTGGCCTTGAACATCTCCATGGATGGAGCATCCCCAACTTCTCTGGGCAACCTGTTCCACTGCCTTATCACCCTTTGAGTAAAGATTTTCTTTCTAATATCTAATCTAAGTCTACCCTCCTTCAATTTAAAGCCTTTAACCCTTGTCTTGTCAATACACTCCCTGATAAAGAGTGCCTTTGCTGTTTTTCAATGACAGACCCTTTCAGTCAGTCCTTTCTTTAAGATAGAGGTCAACTGCACCACATCTCCTTCCTTGCGTCTCCCTTCTGAACAGGTTGCAGCTATCCATCGCAGCACTCCAGTTGTGTGAGTCATCCCACCACATTTTCATGATAGCAATTATATTGTAGTTTTCCAGCTGCATGATGACTTCTGACTCCTCCTGTTTGTTACCCGTGCTGAGTGAGAAGTGCTTCACTTGGACTGTTGGTCCTGCCACCTTTTGAGGAAGAGTAACCCTAACTTCCTTGTGGCGTTTCTTGGGTATTTCTCTGGTTTCTTATGCATCAACAATGCATGGGTCTTTATCTCCATCCTATACCTGCACTGAACCTAGTTTAAAACCCTTGCTGTGATTCTGGTCAGCTTGTTGGCAGAGATGCAGTGATTGTTAATGGACTGATACATTAATAGATGATCTTCAAAGTTTAATGAACACAAGAAGGTTTTGCATTGCACTATTTTGTATTCGGTTTTAAGATTCAGTGATAGCTTAATATCCAGTGCTGAATCTAAAGTAAGTCAAAATACTTCTTAAAGAAATGAACAGTGTTATTTAATCTTAGTGTTTTGGTTTTCCAGCTGGTGCTGAGGTAGTACCAAAGCTTAGAAATTATGTAGTTAATATTCACACAAACATTTACCTGCCAAAAGCAAGCAGTTAAAACTTGAAAATGCTTCATGTGATATATATTTTTTAATACAAATTTAGAAGACTGATGCAATTGGGCATTTCTGACTGGTACTAAATAAATGCATATGTTCTGAACTAGTGGGTCCTATCTGCATAGAATGTCTTTTGTATTCTGTGCAACTTTTCTTGAATCACACTTAAATCTCTATTTCATCTTTCTTGATGAGATTCCTTGCTGCCATTGTGGCAAATATAAAGTGCATTTGACTAGGGCTTTCAAAGTTGTACTGCCACCCGAGATGTACAGTGGTAGTGCTCTTTGAGGTATTCTACAAACAGAGCCACGTGTGATGAAGCCTAAAATCTAGTGTAGAGTTCTTTTGTTGTATTTATTTGTTTTGTTTCTGAGGTTCAAACATGTACAAATTGATTCTGATTTGAGAATGTCTTCATTGTGGTTGCTTTCTTGTTACAAGCACAGTATGTCTACCTTGAAATTGAAATTTATCAATTTTCACACACAGCCTGTCTTTTTTCTTTAGGAAAGCCCAAGAAGCAAACAAGAAAGTGGTTCTAGCAGGCTGCGTTCCACAAGCCCAACCTCGTCAGGATTACCTGAAAGGCTTGAGTATTATAGGGGTATGTATTTTCATCAATTAGAAACCAAAGATTTTCATGTATGTTTTCAATAGGCCAATGTCATTATTATAGACATAGTTGACTTTCTTTTGGAAAAAGCAGTAGAGAAGCTTGGTAACAGTGCACAAGGAGAAGGCTGAGTTACTCTACAGATTTTTTGCCTCAGTCTTCACTGGCAACTGTTCTTCACACAGCTCTCAAGCAGATGGGTCAGACATTGATAGTGGGATCAAGTGCACCCTCAGCAAGTTTGTGGATGACACCAAACTGTGTGCTACAGTTGACAGACCTGAGGGATGAGATGCCATCCAGAGAGACCTAGACAGGCTCAAGCAGTGGGCCCAGGAGAAACTCGTGAAGTTCAACAAAGCCAAGTGCCAGGTCTGACACCTGGGTTATGGCAACCCCGCTATCAGTACAAGCTGGGGGATGAAGGGATTGAGCACAGCCCTGCCAAAAAGAACCTGGGGGCTTTGGTGGATGGCAAGCTGGACATGAGCCAGCAACGATCTGCCCTTGCAGGCCAGATACCCAACCGTATCCTGGACTGTGTCAAAAGAAGCGTGTCCAGCAGGTCGAGGGAGGTGATCCTGCTGCTCTTCTCTGCGCTGGTGAGACCTCACCTGGAGTACTGCGTCCAGTTGTGGAGTCCTCAGCACAGGAGAGACATGGACCTGTTTGAGCACATCCGGAGGAGGGCCACAAAAATGATCCAGGGGATGGAACACCTCCCCTCTGAGGACAGGCTGAGAGAGCTGGGGCTGTTCAGCCTGGAGAAGAGAAGGCTCCTGGGAGACCTGAGAGCAGCCTTTCAGTATCTGAAGTGGAGCTGTATGAAAGAAGGGTACTGACTCTTTAGGAGGATCTGTTGTGACAGGTCAAGGGGAAATGATTTCAGATGAAAAGGGGGAGATTTAGGTTGGATTTAAGGAAAAAGTTTTTTATAGTAAGGGTGGTGAAGCACGGGAACAGGTTGCCCAGAGATGTGGTGGAAGCCCTGTTTCTGGAGGCATTCAAGGTCAGGCTGGACTGAGCTGTGAGCAGCCTGATCGAACTGTTGATGTCCCTGTTCATTGCAGGGGAGTTGAACCCGATGACCTTTAAATGTCCCTTCCAACTCAAATGATTCTTTGATTCTATGAAGTGGAGTTGTTCAAAGTAATTTAGAGGTAAAATCATGGTTTGTTTGCAGTTAGGAAGAAGATGACTTCCTTAACCTGATTTACTGGAATTCTTTATAAAGATAGACTTTGTGCTATTTGATTGACTTTTTTAATTACTACTGTCACTCAAAATGTTTTTATCTTTTTTTTTTTTTTTTTCCAACTGCATTCTCAGCTACATGTTATTGCCTGTAAATTATCTCATTGCCTGGAAATGATACTCGGGGTGTAAAATGTCACACTCTTCTGTATAGTTGACAATATATTGATAGTTAGTTAGTTACAGTTCAAAGGAAGAAACGATCTCCCCATTGCACTGTATGCAAGGGGTGCTCTCTTCTCTCTTAAGACTCCAACTTACTCTGTGCAGCAGAATAGGAAAGAAAATAAATGGATGTTATGGATTTATGTGATCTGTGATTGTTTGTTACAATGAATATGAAGATCTCTACATGTATGAGGACAGAGATAAAAAGTATTTTACCTGATTATAAAATAAGTATGTCACAATTCTTTGTCCAAGACTCTGATTGATATTTCAAGTGAAACAAACTTAGGAAATTCGGGGGACCCGAAATTTGCATTCATTTTAGTATTTTTTCTTCATTTTTTCACTTTGTATATCGTACATGATTTCTGAAAATTAGCCTCTTCATTTAAATTTTGCTGCCTGGAGCCAGTGGTTAATGAAAGTATTTGTAATTTTTGTATTTGTTACAAACAGACTTCTGTTAGGAATTCTATTAGACTGTTAATGCAGTCTTCCCAAGTACTGAAAGTTAGACCTGAAAATACTGAGATGTGATCTTTGCAATAAGGACACTGTTTTCTCACTGTCATTGGTGTGTTAAAATTTTTGTTTAAGCTCAAATTGCTTAAACTTCAGACATAACTGTTAACAGAGGCAGAGCAACAGCAGATATTGTTTCAGTTTGAAACAATTGTTTCAGTTTGTTTCAGATATTATTTCAGTTTGTATATTTAAGATTTTCTTTTTTTACAGAGTATGTGGGATGGCTGTATTTAAAGGATAAGAATTATCTTACTATGGTAAAATATTGTTTTAAAGGCAGTTTTGATAGAATTGAGGAACATCCAATGTTCTGTTGGCAGTTGGACGTTGATTCAGCCTTAAAATTGTAATCGTTACAAGCCTAGTTGTGACAGTCTTTACTACCAGGTTGATCTCATCTTCATCTTGGTTGAGAGATACAGCTGATTTATTGTTGCTTATGTAAGCTCTGCTATTTTATTTTTAAAGAACAGCATTGTCTGAGAAAATGGTTATTTAGTAGCAGTTATAATTCCTTTGGGGTGGCTTTGAAAAGGCAGTGTGTCAGAGATCTCTTCTGCTCATCTTGAAATGATGAGGGAGGAAACTGTGATCTGGAATTCTAGTAACTGAGGGCTTATTTTGAGCTGTGCCTTAGAAATACAGTACTCATGTTTCATTGTTTTTATTTATTGTTTGAGTTGAGCAGAAGGGAAAGAAGGGCAGCATCATATCCTTGTTATTTTTGATCCTCCTATGCTTTTGTGTTTCTTTGAAATCATTACCACTTTTAAAAGCAAAGTGGTTTAGACTGTGTGTAAGGTAAGCCATAACATAACTTGACTAAGAGAAAGGGGCTGTTTTCGGGAAGGAGGAAGCTCTAGATAGCAGTAAACATAGCAAGTGTGCAGTGTACACAAAGTACATAATAGGTTAATAAGCATTTACACCCAGGTGGTTTCCAAAGCTTACCCTTTTGTCGTGGTTTGACTCAGCAGATAGCTAAGTTCCACACAGTTATTCACTCACGCTCCCCCCTCCCCAAATGGGATGGGGGAGAGAAGTAGAGAGATATGCAGTAAAACGTGTGGGTTGAGATAAATGCTATTTACTGAAATAGTAAAGAGAACAAAAGAAATAACAGTACATATATATATATATATATATACAAAGAGGATACGCAGAGCAAGGGCTCACAGCCAGTGGTGACCCTTCCTCCTGGCTAGCCCCTTCCGTAATGAAGAACACCTGGAAAACCAACAAACCAATCACATGATGCTATATGGTATGGAATAGCTCTTTGGTCAATTTGGGTCAGCTGCCCTGGTCCTGTCCCCTCCCAGTTCCCAGCTCCTTATGTCCCCCTTAACTATTTCACTGGCAGAGGAATGCGGAAGTGAGTTATGTCCTCGGCTCCGTTCAGCACTGCCAGGATGTTATCAGTATCTCTGAGGCCACAACATAGCTTCATACTAGACACTACGAGAAGCATAACTTCTGTTAGAAACTAAGACACCTTTATATTTTGAATACTGTTCCAACTTCAATCTGAAGTGCACATGTTAGTATTGCGTAGAGAAATAGTAGCTTTTATAGATGGAGTTGTCTCTCACATTTTATTCTAAGTTGCTGAAAAAAGGATATGTAATTTTGTGTGTGCTGTTTTGTGGGGATTATACAGGAGGAGAATGGAGGAGCAAAAGGGAATGAAAGTTTTAGTACACAGGTTATGTTCTAGCATTTGTGAATGGATGTAGGTAGCTGTAGTGTTTCCTGATTTTCTGAACTGAACGCAGAGGGCATGCAAAGCTCTTTTTTCCAGTGGTAAATTGAACCATAGGAATGGGATGAGATGTTTTATTTCTTTGACACTTCTTCTGTGAGTTAAGATTTTTGAAATAATGAAATAATTGAAATAATGCTACATGTTGGAGCTCTGACCAGTTTGCTTAGAACAATGGATCTAGAGTATCCATTGTCATCCCAAGCACAGGTTTATAGGATCACAGAGTAGATCAGGTTGAAAGGCACCTAAGGACATCATCCAGCCCAGCCTCTAACTGAAGCACAATCAGCTAGGAGCTTGTGGTTGTTCAAAAAACCCTCCCAGTTCTTTTGGTTCATATCTTCAAAACCATTCACAACTACAAATCTTTTTAAGATTAACAATTAACAATGATTTTTTTTCCCCTTTTTAAATATGAAGATATTTATATAAAAATGACTGAACATGGGCATCACAGTATAAGGGGATTATGAAATTATTAGAGAGCATCCAGAGGGGGCTATGAAGATGACGGAGGGTCCAGAGATCCACATGTATGAGGAACAGCTGAAGGCCCTCAGTTTGTTCAGCCCAGAGAAGAGGAGACCGAGGGGAGGCCTCAAGGCAGCCTACAGCTTCCTCACAAGGGGAGCACAGGGACAGGTGCTGATCTCTTCTTCTCCCTGGCGACAGCGACAGGACCTAAGGAAACGGCATGGGGCTGCGTCAGGGGAAGGTCAGCCTGGGTGTTGGAAAAAGGTTCTTAACCGAGATGGTGATTGGGCACTGAAACAGGCTTCCCAGGTCAGTGGTCCCAACACCAAGCTGCCAGAGTTCAAGAAGCGTTTGGCCAACCCTCTCGGAGAGATGGCTCAATGTTTAGGGAGTCCCGTGCGCAGCCAGGGGTTGGGCTCAACGATCCGTCTGGGTCCCTTCCCACTGAAGGCTGTTCTAGCAGTCTGTGAGCCTGGAGCTCTCCCATCCTTGCGTATCCAGTGAGGAAGGCAGAGAAAGAAAATCCTCACCCAGCAAACAGATACATGAGCACATTCAAGCATCGAGAGAATGGCATGGAGCACAGGGAGGTGGATGGATCCAGCAGAGAACTCCACGGGACTCAGGCATGCCTGAGATGCAGAGAATGGCATGGGGTCCAGGCATGCCCACCATCCAGAGAAGGTAGTGGGGCTCAGGTGGGCCTACTGTCCAGAGAACGGTGTGGGAACAAGGATGCGTCACCAGCATCCCAAGAGCAGCGTGGGACCCAAGCGTGTCCCCCAGGGAGGGACACGCTTCTCAGCTTCAGTGAATGGCGCTCCATTCTCTGGCACTACCCCAGCAGCGCTGCACACTCCGGGCCGTCAGATCCTGCCAAGGGAGTCCCAGGAGAGCCAGGCTGGCTCCCGACCCAAAGCACAGACCCTGCACCCTCCGTTACATCAAAGATGACGATCGGGACATCCCGTAGGCTCACCCGCAAGATCTTGCAGCAATAACTCGTCCTACTGTTGACCGTCAAGCGTGGTGTGACCCCTTCTTTCCTGTCCACCAGTGCTGGCGAAGAGCTGGCATCGCTTGTGCAGGGAGCCCCAGAAGAGAGGGAAGTTCGAGAGCCGTCTCCCTTGTGCTGCTGCGCTGGGGGCACAGGAGGATTCCCTCCGAGGTCCCCCGTAGGCGTGAGCTGGGGCGCGTCTCAGTCTGCGAGCGAGAAGGCTGCGCAAGGGCTGGTGGAAAGTGCAGGTCCTCTGAGGGAGGCCTTGGCACGGGAGCCCAGGAGAAGCAAGGCCCTCGGGGCTCTGGAGGGCACACGAGATGGCAGCCCTTCGTCCTGTGGGGGCAGGGCTGGGGCTGGCAAAGAGGGGCGGACATGACACCTGCCATTCCACAGGGCCTTTATTGACTGCTGGGAGTTGTTGCGCGGGCCGACATCGCCTCTCTTTTCATTCTGCGGGAATGCTTTGCCCCCTTTCAGCTTCTGTTGAGCAGGGAGG
>WBMW01000167.1:1376-29945 GCA_013396635.1 Penelope pileata | reverse complement strand
AAAATAATAAATATATACCTTGTTAATTTTTTTCCTTCCAACTTTATTGATAAACTGCAAATTGGACCAGTTTGTAATTTGGATTCTTTATGAAATCCAAAAAAATTATCTTATTTTCTGTCAGTACTTTGCTGAAGACATTTCTGGCCATGTATGTAATACAGCAAGCATGGAAGGACAGTTTGTTGTGGATTTTGAGCAAGTCTTCTCACCCTCTGATAGTGGATAAGAGTTCAGCTGTCCAGTGAAAATACTTATGCTCTGCTTTTCCAATGTATATATTTGAGTGAGTAAAATTGAGCCAGTTTGTAAATTAGCTGATTTCTAACAGCCATCCTGAGCTGTTCTGAAACTTGTGGCGTTTCACTGCTGTAAAACAGAGTTCCTGAAGGCTCTGCTTGGTGGATCCGTTGGATAACAGTCCCCACTTGTTGTAGGATACAGCTGACGTGCTTCATGAGCTAGAATGATTTTGACTGATGACTGCAAAAATAAGAAGCTTGCCCAAGTTAATAAGTTCCAATCAGCTCCAGCAGCAGATAGGTACACACCGCCTCGCCCTTCACACCTCCTTCTCTTTTTTAATTGTTCCTACAATGCTTTATAGGGTGAGACAGATTTTGTAAATAACATCTAATGTTCAAATTGTCATATGGAGTTCAGTGTAGGTGGGGATGTTCATTGTAAGGATAAAGCTGATCTGAGTAAAGAAGCAGTGAATACGAATAGATGGTGTTAACCAATGTGTAACTAACCTTGTTTCTCTGACAGAATGGAGGACCAGTATTTCTTAGTTCATGAAGTTTGATTGTGAACCCATGTGCTGTGCTTTAGAGTAACAGCTTCTGAATTCAGGCTGAACACAGTGCACAGCAAGTCCATGCCCGCGCCGCGGTCCTGCTTTGGAGAGGGAAGGGAGAACCTGTGGTCTGGAAGAGCAGCACGTTCGTAGTAGTGTAATTTAGAAATGCATGATCTGAAGGTACAGATGAGGTTGCTGTCCCTTTGAGCACAAACCCTCTGCTGGGAGTAAAAACAACTCCGTCCTTTCCTATGTGTTGTCACTCCAAATAGATGCACTGCATGTGAACATCTCTGCCTTTTTATTTAGTTAGACAAGGGCTGATTCTAGAGATGGTATAAAAACATTTATAGAACTGTAGAATCATTTTTTTTTCTCCATGTCAAGGGCCCTTTCCTTAAAGTATGTGATCTGAAACTGTGTTTTTAAGAACCAGCAAGAAATTGGAAGGATTGTATCTGAATGAGGGTTAAAACAGAGCTATGACAGTATTCTGATCAGGCTGGGTGTTTTGCTTCACTTTTTTTCCCCAAATTCCAGACTTCAGGGCGTGCCTTTTTCTTTCCAGTGTAGCTATGTCTGGAGATTCTGACCAGACTGAGTCTTTTAAGGGCTGAAAAGTTTGAGGAACTATTGAGAGATAATTAGTAAGCTGATGTAACCCATGTAGTTACTAGCCTCGGAGGACTGTTACCAAGCCCTACCCTGTGGGACAGTCCTTCCTTTGTTTTCTCAGTGACACGGGTATCATGTTAAAGTTCTGTACATTTAAGGATAGAAATCTGGTAATTTCCCTTGTTCAGGCTTATTTACACAGGAGAAACATTTTTGAGTATTGTATGACAAACCTGCAAGGTTTTGCTGGAGAAGCATTGCCATGCTTATCCCCTGCTTGGGATTATAGGAAAGAAATCAGCATTTTTTTCAGCAGCCCCTGAGAACAGAAAGCGGAATTTGGCTGCTTCCATATTGGCTAACTGAATTTGTTTGGTTAAATCAAATGTTTAGCTCTACTGAAGACAATGGCTTTAGATGTGATGTGTATTTTGTTCAGCTTCACAAAATTTGTTGGTTTGACAGGTTGTTGTACAACAGGGAGCATCAAACTGGCTCAAGATTCAGCTTTCACATTGCCTGCTTCGTTAAGCTTCTCAGATTGTTATTTGAGCTTTTAACCCTACGCAGTGCTGCAATTGCTGTTAGGATTTAAGCACATCTCCTGGCCATAAGATCTACTCTTTTCCACCTTCTCACTTTTTTTATCAAGACTGGAAAAAGCTGAATGCACCAACCTTTTGTGTTTCCTACTATAAACATCACTCATCTTCAAGATTTCCCTGTCAGCAAGGTTAAATAGCATTCCACCATGCTTACTCACTCAGCATACATTCCAGATTTGCATACTTATTGTGGAAACGATTTATGAAGTCCTGAAATACTTTACATTAGATTAATTGTAGATCAGGTCCCTTTGTGTCGTCTTTGTAGTTTTTTTGGCTCTTCTTTCAAAGATCTAAATGGGTATGTGATAAAGTGAAAAAAGGCAATAAAAATATAAGGCAAAACTGCATAATTGATAAAAGAAAGACATTATAGTCTGGAATGCAGTCTTTGAAATGTTCTTGTAATCTGCTCTTACTGATCACAGTTCCTTCACATGGAAGCATACAGAATGAGAGTGTGGTGCCATGTCCAGATTCCCATAGTTACTGTCATTTTGTTGCACTCTACTGATATTGTTTGCAGAATTTTGAATCCTATTCGAATCTCCCCCCAAAATTCTCTTGTGCACCTGAGGTCACAGGCCCTGAAGTAAGACTGTAACCTTGAGACTTGTGTGAGGTGTGACCAGGGCTGAAGCCAAAGGCCTGTCCTGCAGATGGGGATGGAGTCTTACTACGGGTAACCCATTGTATGAAACAGATCCCCACCAGGTGTCAGTTTGCAACCCTAGAGAATTATGTGATGCTTAATCAGCTAAAAAGCTACTGCTGCTGCTGTGCTGAGCAGCTTCTCTTTTGTAGGCATTCTGAACTGCCAAGGCTGTGACTGTCTGACAGCCGACATCCACTTTGTTAGAAATCAGCTGAAGGACTCTCTTTTCTGCTGTTGCTGGCCTCCCTCTGTACGTCAGTGTTGTGTCAGCCTTCAGCGAGATTCCATAAAGCAGGATATTTGCAATAGCACTGAACACGAACTGCAAAATGTCTCTGTTTAAAGTCTCTCCCCTTCCAGTTCTCAAATTTAATAATGATGGAATTTGGGAAGGGAGCATGACCTGCTATCTATGTATGTGCAGGAGATAAAGTGCATGTGTAGTTATAAAACACTCTTCCAAGTCTGATCTCTGCGCCGTTAACATGCTGAACATGCCTTCTTTACAGCAGTGATTTACAGTCCAGCACAACCATGCCAAATCGCTTCATTATATTTCAATAATGAAAAGAGTGCCATCAAAACGGCACGCCTCAAGGGAGCTGTCTGAGGCAATACTTTAAACAAACGACTTGTAAGATAAATTTATTATGAAGTGTGATGAAACCCATTTTTCTTAGCAGCCACATCATGCAAAATCAATCATTTTTGTTGTGCTGTAGGGGTTTTTTTTAATCTCTTGCGTGAGTAAAGACTAAGTCCATGTAAATAATGGTTGATGTTTGCTATCAACATGGAAAGGAATTTAATGTTTCACGTGGACTAAACTTTCAGCCTGGTCTTGCAATTGATTGGAAATGTATCAGTTGCTTTAAAAATAGTTTTTAGATGTATCTGTGAAGGTTCATTCGGATTTGTTATTCTAAAATGTGCTTTTATAAAACTAAAATATTTGCCTAAGACCTTTTCTGTCCAAAGAGTACCCACCTTTCCTATTGGCAGTAGTAGTTAAATTGAGTTAAGAGAAGTTTGCGAAACCACCTAGAAATCACTGACCTTGGTACTATAAAAACATTTCTATTGCTTTGTAATGGTAGCATCCTTGAATCTCTCATTCACATCTCTAACATTTGTTTATTAAGTAGACAGACATTTTTCTAAAATCCATACTGACATTTTGTAATCAAAAGCACTGTGAAAGCACATATTTTGTCTTCTGGGCAAATATATTTTGAATGAAGGTATATTAAGCTGTTTCTTCTGGAGCTACATTTGAGGCCGTTTATTTTCCCTTTTCTCTTTTACAGAGCTATTTGAAAATGTTTTCGTCTTGAAGTGACCCCTCCTTGACCTTCCTTAAATGGAATACCAAGGTGAGGGTGGATATGCTTTAATACGGGCTGGTTTTTATTTTAAGAGGTGGAAATCATAGAATGGCTTGGGTTGGAAGGGGCCTTGAAGCTCATCCAGTTCCAGCACCCTGTCATGGTTTGGTTGCCCCCCACCAGATCAGGCACCATGCAACCTGGCCTTGAGCACCTCCTGCCCTGCCTAAAATCCCTTGATGGTAGCCCTTGGTTGTGTGATTTGTCCTACCCTTGCTTTCTGTGATAGCAATTAGGTCACAATTTTCTAATTGTAGCATGGTTTCCATCTCCTCTTGCTCATTTCCCATGCTGCGTGCATTGGTGTATCTGTGTGCACAATTCACATTTTGATGCTACTGCATTTCACAGCAACAATGACTGCATTGGAGAAAAATCATTCTTTTTCTTTAGCTGCAAAATATGGGCATGCGTCCATGTGTTAAGTGAGTTTTTGTGCTCAAATTCAGATACAAGTGTCTGAAATGCCTTAAGAAATATTACGGTAGTAAAAGCACCTTGACTACAACTCAGGAGACCCGGATTCTTTTCCAGAAATAATCACTGACTCACTAGTCTCTTAATTTCCAAGTCTTGCAAACAGTCTTTGCTGCCTTTTAAAGAGTGCTGTGATCTACAAATGAAAAATGGTATGTAAACATTATCATCCATTGCTTTAGGAATATGTATTCTCCAGGGATATGAAAAGAGAGGAACAGAAGTTGCTGAGAGAATGAACTGACTTCTATAGCCATGGCTGAGCTCTTCATCTTA
This sequence comes from Penelope pileata, assembly GCA_013396635.1. Taxonomy (NCBI): domain Eukaryota; kingdom Metazoa; phylum Chordata; class Aves; order Galliformes; family Cracidae; genus Penelope; species Penelope pileata. The sequence continues at coordinate 25,130 of WBMW01000167.1, read as the reverse complement.
CCAACGGTAATTTGCAACTCAGAATTCGGTGGTGGTTAGCCAGAGTGGTCTTTGAAAAGGATTTTCTTTCTTTTTTAAGGACTAACATCATATATACAGTTTAAACTCAGTGACAACTTCTGCTGGGAAGTTCAGTAGCAGCATGCAGCAAGGTCTGACGTACCGAACCGTAAGACAACACATTCTGTTCGTCCCTGTGTTTGCATGAACTGTGGCATTAACTTAAAGGATTCTCAGTCATGAGGTACATGTAAATGTAGTGGTGTTTCTATTTTCAAACCCCAGTTTTTCCTTTCCCACAGTCTTCCAAGTGCCATCTGAATGAAATTCACGGTGGGATTGTTTTAAGTCTAAGCATATCCGTAGCAGAAGAAAAATATTTTGTCTTTAAAATATGCACACTGCAGAAAAAAGCATTACATGGCACCTGGAGATCAGGCATTTGCTAAGACACAGTGAGTGCAGTGCCGGCCCTGTTTAATTACTCCAAACGAGCTAATTGATTCCGCAGCCACCCCGTATGTGCCCTGACTTCTGGTTCACTGAATCACTAAATGCAAGATCGAGATGATGCTTTTATTTCTGTTCCATTTGTTGAGTGCATTTTGATCAGAGTTGTGAAAGACACAGTGAAGTGCCTTCTTTGGGGAGGAGTGCCCTCCCCCTCAGCAGCATGCACACCGGGTCCTGGCAGGGCTGTGTGCTGCTTAGGGGAGCCTGCCCTCCATTTCTGCACTGAGTTTTCTATTGAACTAATTCATCACTTAATTTTTGGCGTCTCAGTAATTACTACTGGCAAAATCTAGTCATTTTAGTGGTTGCAATATACTGCAAGCACGTTTAACTGTGATGGAAAGTTTGAACAACTTTGTTTCAACCACTTTGTTCTTTGTGAGCATTTTTACAATCAGCTGAGGACTTGTAACCGAGCCTTTGGTGACAGCTGTTAGCTCTAGCAATGTGACTGCATCTAGGAGGCACAGATGTGATTTCAGGAGGATGCCATTTCTTCTAGCTGCTGACCTCTAGCAGGCAGAGCATGCACAAAGAGATGTGCACAATCTTGACTTCTTTTGGATCCAATTTCCACTGAATTCTGATGACCCTTAAACCACTACTGTGATGGAATGAAATAGCCTGAAATGGAAACCTTTCCTCTCCAGTCAAACCAAGATGTTTTTCAGCAGCTTTCCTCCCATCTCTGAAGCTCTTCTGATTGCCCACGTCCGTTGGTGTCCAACCTTTTGGCTTGCCTGGGCCGCATTGAGTGAAGAGGAATTGGTTTGGACCGCGTATAAAATACATAATATAGTTAGTGTATATAAATAACAAAACTTTTGTTTTGTTTTGTTTTTTTATTAAAACAAAAAAAAGCAACGGAAATATTACTTTGTGAAACTAATGCATCAGTCTGGTTCAATGGAAGTGGCTGCAGTTCTCAGTGAGTTGCTATCCATTCCAATAAAGTAAATTGAATGGAAGATTTGTTTTAAAAAAAAATGACAAAACAATTAGCTTCCAAGTTAACGGGGATTTCTTGTGCTTGCAAGGGCTTTGGCGGTGCTCTTGCTCAGGTTGGATGAGGGGCTGGAAGAGCTTCTGTTGTGGGTGCTCCTGCATCACCTTTCAGAAATGTGAGATTCTCCCAACTGCTGAAAGGTCAGTAGTTCTGTGAACATCCATACTAGCAAAGTTGTGGCTGAGCACAACCAATTTAAATTTGTCACGTTTGTCTAAGCCAATTTTATTATTTTTTAGGGCTTTTGCACAGCTCTGCCCTTCCTGTTCCGAAGCTCCTCTGCCTCCACAGCCCCAGGTACGACAGCCATGGGTGTGAACGTGTGCATGGTAACTTCCTGGGATTGGAGCTCTCCATTCAGGATCAGGTATAAAATGTTTCCACTTCAGAAGAAGGAAAAAAGTCAGAAATTCTCGCAGTGACTGCTGAAATTAGTCCACAGAGACTGGAGCCTCTGAGAGTTAATTTATAAGGCATCCAACAGCAGTCAGCATCATATCATTAATAATGTCTTGAGAGTGTTCAAGGCCATGTAAATCCGACTGATTTTTTTTGCCTTTGTGAATAGCTGTGAGCGTAATTTAATCTCTAATTTGAGGGGAATGCTGTGTGTCAGATGGAAACACAGGATGGAGTTTGGAGGGGGGGAGCTTGAGCCTTTTTATTCTATTTAAACATTAAAACTTCCCATCTGTACTTCTACTGCGATCTGCAGTGCAAATCAAAGGGAGAACTTTTCTTTTTCTTTGATACTTAGCATTCAGTTTTAACACTGCAGAGTTCTGTCGCTGCTTTTTGGACAAGGGGTGCATGTTTTTTCCCAATGTTTATTCATTTATGAATTTAAAGCGGTTGGGATTTTTCATACCCAAAAGTGCATTTCCTGTTTGTTGCACATATTTTGGTTATAAAATATGTTTAGTTATATATTTGAAAAAAAAATAGTTATATATTTGAGTTAAATTTTATTTTATTTTGTTTCTTGTAGATGTTCTACTATATCTGCATTAAAAAAGTCAAACTAGGAAGGTGACTTGCTCCGAGTTCCTCTGGGTGGTTAGTACTGCCTGTTGCACTGCAGCACTGCTAAATCCTTTCTATAGTGATTTTCATTCAGAAAAATAGTAACTGCAAATCAGACCCAGCGATATATGCGGTTCAGGTTTCTGCAGACCTTATGGTCAGGTTTCTTGCAGTTGCTTATGCATTTGCTGTGTGTTTCAACTGGAATATGTTAGGGAACTGAAGATGCTGCATTCTTCAGAACTGCTCAGCCTTGGCAGCTCAGGTTTGAGGTGTAAGGCAGGGATTTGAGCTGTATTTGTTCTTTGCTGCTAGGACAGTGACACAGAGAGGCTGATGTTCTGAAGCCATAGGGTTATGTTGGGCTAATGTTTGATCCTTAAGTGCCTACCCCAAACCCATTCTTCTTGACTTAAAAATGCCAAATATTCTTTTGCTACTACTAAAGAACATAAAGGTTGCAGAAGGAAAATTCCCTTCTGGGATTTTTAGTTATAAAAACTGTTGTTCCCAAATGAACTTATCTTGCAACACTGGAAGACCACTTAAGGAGGCTGTTAGTGCAGCTGTGGTTTCTAAAATAGGTGGATCATGAGAGCCCTGAAAGGCACGACCACTCCTGTGTCAGCGTGAGAGCTGGAGAGCAGCACAGCCCTGACAAGCCGAGGTGTCTGTCTGGATAGCAGCACAGTGCTCAGCCCTGCATTCCTGGCAGTGGGAACTTGAGGAGTTATTCCGTGGGGCTGGAGGTGGTGGTGTGCCCAGGGCAGGGTCAGCATTGCTCAGCTGAAGCCAAGGGGCAGGGAGCAGACCACACACAGGTGTCCTGCGGGCCACCACTAGGTTGCATGGAGCTCCCGCAGGATGCTTGTTTCCCACATAGGCGGCTGGCTGGCTCTTAAAGTTCTCCACAGCTAGTGACCCAGCGTGGGGTAGCCATCCATTTTCTATTTGGTGAACACACATGCACCTGGCCACAGGAGGTGCTTTTGTTTTCTTGTTCCTTAAGGCTTGCAGGTAAGCAAAAAGCAAAGTAGAAGAACTGAACCCCACCCTTGTAAGGGTGATTGCAGGTTGCAATAGCTGCTAAGCAATACAAATGCCTAGGACTTGGGTGGAAGTTTCTGCCTCAAACTTACTATTTATTTATTTATTTTACACATCAGAACCCCTCGTCAGCTTTGAATTTGGCTTGGTTGCTGTGGCATGTGGCCAAGAGGGTAACATGAGAAAGCTTGAAAATGTCATGTCGTTTACTATGAAGTTAGATAGGCTGTGCTCTGAATTACTGGAAGCCAAAACTCAGTTTTAGCCACTGGCCGACCAGCCACCCTGGGCAGCTGCTCAGTAAATGAGTCCCAGAGAGAGGGTGATGGTTTCCTGAGTCGTGGGGAGGTGCAGGGCATTGCCCGTGGTGTGCTTGGGAACTTCGCTGTGGGATTTGTTTCAACCAGACCCCTGTACTGCATGGAAATCTTCATTATTTTTATTTTTTTTCTGCAAAAATACCAAGAGATGCTAAATTTCGCTGATGAATAACTTCAATAGAGGAAAAAAAGAAAGCACCAAGAGATAAGGGGTATTGTTGGCTTTTCCAGCGGGCTGGGAGCCAGGTGGTGGCTGTGGGCAGGATGTGGCCAGGACAAGGAACATGGGCTGACAGAAGGAACCTCGGCGGATCTGCTGCTATGCAGACTGTCTGCGTGCTGGGTTTTTGCACAACCCTAAGAACTTCATGTAAGGACACAAAAGCTTTAAGAATGCAGTGCACAGACAGTATTAAATAGATATTAATCAAGCATCACTGTAATGATAGAGATTTATCCACTTACTGTTTGTTACCAATTCAGAATCTGCTTTTAAATGTACACCTAAATGACATCTGCCATCTCTAGGAAGTGCCACTGGAAACACACTGCGAGCAGCCTGTACCTTGGTGGCATCTATGTTTGGCTTCTGAAGTTCTTCTTCCAGCTCTATTCAATTTTGTGACTAAAAGTTGCAGAGGGAAATTTGAAGATTTGCGTACTGAAAGCTAAGGCAGACTGAGGTGAGGTTTGGGGATGTTGTAATCAAACAAAAGCTATGATTCGTGCAGTCACAATGTCAGACAGCCAGGCAAAGGCAGAGGTTGTAATTCCATAAGATCATTGCTATAATTTACTGAAGTATAAGGACTATTAAACAAGTACAGTGTCCATGTGTGAGAGTGAAAATGAACTCTTTAAAATGGAAAATATGACTGTCTGAAATTCGAATTAGTAACACTTTTTGGTTAGATTTGCAAGTCTTCCACTTAGAGAACTGCTGGATGCTCATGACACTGCTTTTCACTCTGACCCTTAAATTATGTCTGTTTTGATGTAATTTTTCTAAGCCCTCATTATTTATACGTCATTATGTTAGGCATTAATATAATTTAGGCATGGGAGAGTTTGAATTCTTTGCTTTTCTCCTTTTTAGCTGCCGGTCCAGGTGAGTGGTGATTCTGCAAGTCTCTGGTTTTGACTTCTCAGCCCAGCAGATGGGATAAGTGCTCTGAGCATGTGCACTCAGCAATCTGAAGGTGAGTTTCACTTTTTAGTGTCTTCATTTGGACAGCCAAGAAAATCACTAACTAAATTTAGGCTCCAATGTCTTAGGGTGATATTTGCCTTTCCTGACTTAAATTTAAAGCATTTATGACTATGCAAACATCTCAGATGCTTATTCTAGGAAACTAATGGAAACGTGTTTTGTTAAATAATGTTTTCTTTTTTAAATAATGTATTTTTTCCTTTTTCTTTGTGCTACTAAAAGCTTTAAAACCCAGTATTCACCACACTGCAATAGATCCAATAGAGCGACATTACATGAAGAGATAGCATGGTAACTGAAGCTGCTAAGACAGTCGGTGTCAAGCTTTCTAATGGTGACTACTACACTCTATTTCAGCTTTGGGTTACCACAGTCTGAATAGCAAACAGAAAGTGCTTCGTGCTCTCGTTTCCTACTACCTGCAATCCAGAAGTAACGAGGTGACAGAGTTCAGTACTGCACTGGCTGCCAACTACTGGCCACCAGGAGCATTCTTTGGAGCATTCCTCTTTCCCATTGGATCCTGCAGCATCCCTGTAGCAGCCTTCCCATTTGTGCTGTCCAGCTGATAATATGCCACCTGTCATAACAACATTCAACACCTGGAGCCAGGAGAGCAGTCTGCACTTTGTGACCACCCAGCTGGCCAAAAATCAGCAAGTCATCTCCACAGGACCCTGTTATTTGAATCTGCAAGTAGTGTGAAAACAGAATAAAGCAGGGACCGTTTTTACTGTTTTTTCTCAAAAATTGGGTGTAGTGTACCAATCTCCCTTGCTATGAAGTTTTATCAGTAAAATGGTCCTGTTATCAATGACTTCCACAAAATTGGTCAATTTCTTTGTCTCTACAAGTTTTTTTGTTAAATATCAGAATAGAAAGTGAAGTGTCATCACCAAGGTACCATTTTATCATTTTGTTCACTCTAATACAAGTAATTTACCTACACACTGAGGTATTATCATAAATTAAAATGAAGCCCCTTGCCAAAACATGAAGGGTGGCTGCTCCAAGACGTTTCTCGTTGCCTTTAAATCCAGAGCTAAGCATGCAGCCCTGAGTAGGTCTCATGCTGTTAACATGAGATAGGGCTGCTTTACTGCTGCTTTAGGGCTGCTAAAAGGAAACAGTCACAGAGCAGGATGTGAAAGGCTTTATGAATGAGATGAACAAACACGGCCACAACTGTTTTAGACTATTGGGAAACTCATCAGATAGTTCACGGGCACAACTCGGGTAGGAATAGCTGAAGGGTGGGTGCAGCTCACAGCCTGCTGTCCTCTCCTACAGTTAGGAAGACATAAACAGAAGCATGGTGAGAAGGAACAGATAAACTGGAAAGAAAGGAAGGATTAAATCAATAATAGGGAAAAAGCTTTAACAATGTGATTATTTAGCTAGAAAGCTGGTCTCAAAAGGCCCATCGCTTGACACATAAATTGATCAGATAAAGCAGTAGCAAATAGTTTTCTAGGAGCAATGTTGTATTGGCAGGGGGATGAATAAGACAGTCACAGTCCATTTACTTAGGTTATATCCAACAGCATTATGAGGTAGGTGAAAATGAGGGTGGTTTTGCCTTGTTTTGGATCATGTGGATTTTGAACAAACTAGTCAGGAGGTAGAGGTTAGAAAAACAGCTCCAGTTGGAAGAGAATAGATTAGATAGGAAGAATTCATATTCCTTAAACATAGTCTGGTTTAGAATATTGATATTACATCTCATTGTTAATGGACATTTTCTACATTGGATATATTTCTTATGCTAAAATGCAACGCTACAGATTCATTCCTAGGGTAACTTTTGTTCAGGTCAACAAATGAAGCAGACATTTTTGTCACACCTCTGTAAACCTGAGATGTCTCAAATGAAGAGCATAACTGGGCTTGAAAGCAACACAAAGGATTAATGTCATCCATGCTACAGAGAAAATATGGAATGCTAAACTAGATGAGTTTTCTCTATTTTTCTTCTATTTTTCTTTGAATTTGTTTTGTCCTACATTCTAGTAAATTTGTTGGCTAAATTATGCATTTAATTCTGCAAACTCAGGCCAGCTTTTGGGTTCCTATGATTATTCATTTGTAAGACTGTGAGTTCTTATTAATGACTCACAGCTTTAGAATGAGCATTTCTGCTTCCAAAGCATTGCACATGACCAATTTATTTTTTCTGCTTATTCCAAAGCAACAGATAGTCACGAAGCAAAATCTACACTGAATTAAAGCCACATTGCTTTGCTTCCATAGCAGAGGTGATGCTTGGCTGCTTTAAAACAAGTCACGCTTCGATTAAGCATTAGTTCGTCATTGAAATTGCAAAGTGAAGGGGTCATAGCTGTAAGGTGATTGTAAACACAATATAAAGTTTGTCCTGTGGCACATTGTAGAGAAACCTTACATTTCTGTAGTGTGGCTGATATTTTACGCTTTCCAGGCAAAATGAAAAAGACTGAAGTTTGCAGCAGAGCACCATGTCAAGAGAACCTAAGGACTAATTAATCTCAGAGAAATATGAAGCTATAACAAGTACTTGCTCTGTTTTGTTTAATTTGGTTTCTGTCCAGGTTAACATGAAACATCTGCTTGTATATATGGTCCTGAGTCTGTTCCTATGGTCTGCTGTATATCCCTGCTATGAAGATTCAATTTAACTTTCAGCATTTTGCAGCCCTTGCAGCCTTTTGTCAGTCTTGCAGTCTTCAGAGAAAGACAGAAACTTCTCGATAACGGTTTCACACTGAACTTGTGGATCCCAATCATAAACATTTGGGGTTGGTGCTACTGAAGCTGCCTGCTGGCAGCTAACACTGAAACTCGACTGGTTTCCATGCAGTGGGACAGTGCAGTATGATTACATCTCACTGACTTTGTTGCAGGGAATTACACTTAGCTCCGTGCTTGTGCCACTGCAACCTGAGTTTTCAAAACAACTCTTTACAGCCTGGAAGTGCATTAATCTCTTTGCATAGCGTGAGAAACAAAAGGCTGCTCAGATGTGGCACAGCTGTTGTAGAAAAAGGATATAACAAGGCTCATTGCACATCCACAGCGTCAGTGACACAACAGACCGATCCTGCTGCTGTCACAGGGCGGAGCGCGGCCACCCCCTGCATGCACTGTCACCAGTTGCACGGCGTTGCTCAATCCATTGCTTCTGCAGTGCACGTCCCTGTGTGTGACACCTCGTGTTTGGACAGCAGGGGAAAGCGATGTAGAAGCTCTACACAAGTGCATCACTTCTGTTTGCTTGCCTGTGCAGCAGCTTATTTCATGCCAATGCTGTAGAATCTGCAGAACATCCTGTGTAGTGCATAGACCCAAGGAGATGCTTTTTATTCTTCATCAGTCCTGAAGAATGCATGTGTCTTTAGCTGATATGCAAAACCTGCTGGGATGGTTGAGTGCTCTGTTGCATTAGACAATATGTGTAGGTCATTAAACTTAGGTAACATATGAGCATGTGGAACAAACAGTTGAAGTGAGGAAATTAGGGTTTGGGCTGTGAGTGCTCTCTTTCAAGGTGCTCATACTCAGCGGGGGCTGTGCAGAGCCCTGCGAGCTGCTGGCATCAGCGATGTGCACCGTTGTGGTGCAAGAACACTGTCCGATTCCTGCTCCACAGCAACCAGAACAGGTGCAGGGCTGGGAGAGGACTGAGTGGCACTGTTAGGACGGCGCCTCAGTACTGGGAGTGGCTTGTTGTCCTGCCTGAAAGCTGGCATCATTGCCGCAGCATGTTTCTGTGCAGAGCTGGAGGATTTTTGCCAGCAGCTTGATACGTAGCCGGGGAAAATAAAACCACCAACAAAAAAACAAAAAAAACTTCACTCTCCTTGTTCCTTCCCCTCAAAGTAACTTCACAAGCACAGAGCAGAGCTCTGCTAAAAAGCAGACTCAGCTGGCTGAGGAGATTTCTTCTGAGAGGCGGTGGGGATTTGCTGAGCAGCGAGGCTGCTGCGGCTCAGCACGGGCAAGTCGGTGAGGTGGGACCTTCAGCCTCACTCTGCACAAGCAGCTTTGGGCAAGGCTTCTCTGCTGTTGTCACCTTGTGTGTGTCTCCACAGCCATGGGCTGTGGCAGCCTGGGGGAGCAGTGCTGCTCAGAGCTCCTTGGGCAAGTCGTGGCAGTCCCTGGTTGTTGGGGGGGGAGGGGGGGTGCTGTCTGCGTGCTCCAGCACTAAGCAGTGCTGCTGCTTGCTGGAAATTCCTAACAGCCCTAAGGCAGCGGGTTGATCCTGAGCCCTTTTCTGGGTGAGTACCAGGCAAAAGGTGCATGAAGATAGGCAAGAGACTTGGCAGTACAGCGTCTCTTATAATGAGATTAACCGTAGGAAGATGGGTCTTTTTTCAGGAGCAGTTTTTCTTCCTTTACGCTGTGAACCTTCTGTAAACGCTGCTCTATAGCAAAAAGATCATTATTCAACTCTGTGAGACTAATAAATAATACATGCTTCAAATTTTCAGGCAGCTGTGAATGCAGATTTGACTTTTTACAAATAAGCTTGTGGTAGACTAAATCATGCTAGGCAGTTACTTTTATTTTTTTCCCCTCTTAGATGCACGTAAAGGCTGAAGACTGTTCCAGAGGCAGCACTGCAACCAGAGCTGGACAAAGTGGATGATGTGAAGGAAAGTCTGCCGGCACCAGAGTAAGTTCACTTCAGAAAACATTCAAGTAGGTGATAAAAAACTATTTCCTTACACATGTACACGCGCCTGTGTTTTTAGCTTTGCTTCTGTGGGAATAGAATGTTGTTTTTGCATTAGAACTAACAAAATAAGTGCAGTGTATATTGTTGTATGTTAAAACTGACTGCAGGAGAGCAAGGCCTTGGTGCCTGCTGACACAGCAACAGTGCTGGGAGTGTAGGCTGGGCCTTGGTNTTCCCCACCTCCATTTGCCTCCCGCACCTAAGATACTTATAAACATGGATCAGGTCCCCTCTCAGCCTTCTTTCCTCCAGGCTGAACAGACCCAGATTACTGAGCCTCTCCTCATAGGGGAGATGCTCCAGGCCCTTTATCATCTTTGTGGCCCTCCGCTGGACTCTTTCCAGGAGGTCCCTGTCTTTCTGATACAGGGGAGCCCAGAACTGGATACAGTGCTCCAGCTGAGGCCTGACCAGGGCAGAGTAGAGGGGAAGGATCACCTCCCTCGACCTGCTGGCAATAGTCAATTGAATCAATGGAAAATTACTGCAAGTATTAAGAAGAAGGTATGTCAGCGTAATTACAAAACAGTAAAGTTGAGAGACACAGAAAAAGAAAAGAGAAAAACCAAAGAGAAGAAGTTAAGGGTTAGTAATATTCACATTTAGCTAGCAACATTTGTGTTTGGCCAGTATCCATCTTTGGTTAGCGTCGGGTAGTTCTGTGAACCTGAAGTACTCAGCCAGTGAGGAACCAGGGGAGGAAGGGGGCCGTCGGGTCGTAGGGCATAAGAGATGGGAATCTGTTTCTGCAGGCGCGCTCCTGCTTGCAGGACGCTGCCATTGCAATCGCGAATAAAATTGCTCTCATCAGAGACACTGCCCTGGCAAATTATTGACATATTTCTTACACTTCTAAATCTTAGTGTCCCAGTGCATTGCTGGGTGCCACATGTGGAATGTTGTTCCGGATGCAGCTCTGTGGACATTGCCAACACGCTGTGAACAGCTGCTCAAGAGCCTGCAGCACTGCTGGCCAGGGTCTGTGGCCACGTGCTGCAGCTCGGCTGGGCCATCACTCTGCTCCTGAGTGCGAGATCCCTGCCTCCTATGGGACAGGGCCACAGAGGGGGGTGTGCAGAGGAGTTGCCTGAAAGCTGTGTTGCTGTACTGTGAAGTGCTGCTGGAATTTTGGAGCACAGGTAGGAGCTTTTAATGCTGGACAAGACGAAAAGCTCCTGTTCATGCTACAGAAAAGCTTCTGCTGGCAGCAGCTGTTGGTAATGGGTGTCACTTCTCCGCAGTTCCTCAAAGCCCATGGTAATTAGAGATATCATTACAGTATTCAAGGAAAAAAAGCAGCTACCGGCCCAGTTAGGGAGATTGGGAGAAGCTGCAGTATGAGATCCCTGCCTCCACCGGCTCAGGTGTGCCCAGCAAATAACAACACCACAATGTGTGCCAGCACAGGACATCAGGGAGTGTTTTAAAACACTGTTTCAGACATGGCCTATTTAGCAATAGTAATAATAACAAAAATTGGAGTTACCTATTTCTAGACAAAGCCTAAAGTGATCAAACAGACAAACAAACAAAAAGAACCACCTCCCTGGAAGACAGCATTCCCTTGCATTCACTGCTGGGCTAAGAGGAAGAATAAGTTGAATTTCCAGGTCACAAAACTGTAGCTGTTAAAACTATTTTTCTGTGGTTGTGACTGAATTCGCATGGACATGGCAGATAGAAATGTCTGTCAGATACTCAGGTGTGGATCGACATTTGGGGAACTTTTTCAATGAGTTCACTTGCAGTCTGCTCTTAATAAAATGATGCTGGTGAAGGTTGCAGAAAGCTAATTCTTGATAGAAGCACTGTAGGATTTTCAGCACGTACCCATGCTTAAGGCATTTTTTAAAGTATGTTTGTAAACTTCGTGTTTAGAAACCTTCTTATCCAAGTCTACGTTTTGCTAAATTCTAGGAAAGAAAAAGAACTTCAGCACATTCGTTTGAAAGGCAACATAGTGTAATTCATTCTGAGGAAGCTTTATCTGTAACGGGAGTTTGCTGGCACGTGTTGCTTTAGGTTGGACAAGGAGTGCGAGTGGCCGTAGCTTTCTGCCACTGGTAAAACTACACATGAGGATGTAGTGTCCTGCAACCTCAGAGGAAGGCCTCAAGCATGAGCAGGGACTTTGAGTCGTGGTTAATGTAAGCCAGGCTGCTCACCCTGCCATTTGGACAACCTTCCCTGCCTTCTTGCAGCTCATTAAGTCCATCTGCGCTAACGAAGAGCATGCGCTGCTGGAGGTGAGCCAATTCCTGCTTCCAAATGTTTATGCATCTTCTCAGCTTTCATTCTTTCTCTGGTGATTGCTTCCGTGTATACAAAATCTGACAAATAATTGCAGTTTGAAGGGCATGCTTAATGGAGGTCCGTAACAATGATTCACATGCAACTGTAAACTGAACTATTACACTGAAGGATAAAAAGCATCCTTAATGAGCTGTACAAGACAGTTATTGATGTATTTATGAAAACATTCCCACGTACATGCAACCAGGGGAATTCCAAGATAAATATTTAAAGATTGGCTGACAGTTCTCAAATGTAGCAGAACTCTAGTTCCTCTGTAAGGCAGTAAAATTATTTAAGAAAAGGTGTGTGTGATTTGCAACAGACGAGAATCAAGAACTTGTGTTCAAACCAGATGTTTTTCTATGTGATAGCACTCAAACGAAGAGATAAAGGACAAGAAAATAGGCATAGAAAGTGCAAGATATTAATAAGGTAAACCAACATTTTTTTCTATCCAAGTAATTTATTAGAATCGCGTCACAGAACTGTGTTTAAGATGATGAGATCTAACAACAGTTCAACATTTGATTGAGTTTCCTTTCATCCAATCTTTGTTGCACACAACTAGGTTATTCAAGTGTGATCTTTTAGTATTCATGTTGTGATTTATAACCTTGTTCTTCACACCCCAGGGAGAGAAAAATTGGTCTGTTGTTATGAATCTGATTAACACATGGATCAATGCGTGCCCTTTTAATGTTTCTTACACACATGCACTTTTAGTTTGGATAAATGATTATCTCATTGTTACTTGCTCTTTGTAGACACACTGTGTTATTCTCTGAAGTAAACCGTGGAAGCATTTTAAGTATTTAGGGCTTGATTTGGCATTACCTTGTCAGTTGTGATGCCTTTTATTCTTGAATGGCTTAATAATTAGTAAGTTTTAAACTGTGATTTTCCTTAGTTGTATAGCTGCTGTGTCACGTAACTCCTCCTGCCATAAAGAACGAAGAGCTGGCTCATGCTAGTAAATCAGCTTTAAAACTTTTTTAGACTTGTTCCATGACATTTTTGCTAGGGCTATAGACTGAGGCTGGGCCGTTAAGTCTGTTCACTTAAAAATGTGTGTGAATGAGGGAAGCAGGGGACAGGCTGGCCAGCCTGTGCAAAATGCTGACAACAGCCTCGAGTGTTGCTCATGGGTAGAGGAGCCGTATTACCTAGCGCTGAAGATTAACAGGAGAAGAGTTTCAGTCATGGGGGATCTCTTCTCCAGTGCCAGGAATGGCTGGGGTGAGGCTGAATTTCCCCCCAGGTGATGATGCTGGCCATGTTTTCATTTACCTTTCTTGATGTCATTTGATTGCTTTTTGCTTTTTTGGCTTATTTTTCCTATTTCATTTTCTCTGTTAGAATGCAGTAGTTCNTCAGCCCACGAGTTCTACCATATTTATTCCTTAATTCTCTCCCCCATCCCACTTGGGAGGGGGTAGAGTGAGCAAACGACTGTGTGGGACTGAGCTGTCTGCTGGGTCAAACCGGGACAAAGTCACTGTAATAATGTCCTTCCAGTGAAAGGTGATTTGTGTATTAAGGATTGTTTCAGTGGAAAACAGGTCTTGGTTGATTTGTTTCTGCGTGGGAGTGCAAGGGAAGGAGAGTAGGAATAGGAATACCCAATAATTTGATAGTTAAGGAAGCAGAGAAGTACACATACACTTCTGTACAAATTCTCAAGACTTCAGTAAATTCTCAGCCCAGCTCTGTGTGTCAGGTATGTGACTCTTCGTATGGAACAGCCTGTGTTAATTTATCTTAGATCTCTCCTGCTCCAAATTGTCAATGGTTATGAGAGAGAAATCTGTTGATCAAAGGCAATTTTTTCAAGCAGGTTTCCAGTAGATCATCTAGTAATTTGTAAAAGCAGTTAGTGTTTGTACACGAGTAGTCCTCTTGCCTCCCCTGAAAGCAGATTACAGTATGCAATTTAGAGCCCAAGCAAGGCTTAACTTCAGCGGATAAACCTTGTGCCTAGTGTGAAAAGATTTATGTATTTGAGGTCTGCATTTGATTTCTTGGTACATAGGTACCATTTAAAATTAGAAGGTTTTGGTTAAATGCGATGTATGAATTACGCACTCCATCATTTGCAGCCTTTACTTATTGCCCCTGTTTTGAAGCTGCAGCTGCATTAAGGAGCTTCCACTCATCCTGTCTGCTGGGCTGCAGTGCCGTTTGGTGCCTTGGTCCACTGCCATTGGTCCAACCCAACGGAGGTGCCTTGTTCCCATCAGAAGAACTGAAGCACTGTGCTTGCAGGGAGGCTGACAGCAGCTAAGAAAGGAGGATGTCCTGAAAGGCTCTCAGAGGCTGTCAGACTGTTACATCCCTGGTATTCACTGCTTTGCCTGTTGCCTTTGGAAGATAGTTGCTGTCAGCACGTTAAGGATCACAGTCCTCCACGGTCACCTAGATAATCTTAGACCATAGTCTGTATTGTTTTCAGAAAATACAGTGGTTAACAGTACAATTTTAGTAGTTTCATGTGCATTATAACTCAAAAATTCTCTCAGGAACTTAGGTTGCGCTTCAGATGCTCGAAGTGTCATGAAGACAATTACATGGGCCTCGCTGCGTGTTCCTTGTTGCTGCTCTCCAGGCTGGAGCAACACCAGGTTCACATGGGCAAGGGGAACTCACCTAGAGCTGAAGGTGCGGTGCAGGAGATGCAGACTTCTAAATCTGTGTAGAGCAGCCCCACCCCTGAGCAACCACCAGAGAGGCAGGTTTTAGTTGAGGGCACAAAAACGTGAAGACCCCTCGGATTTATGGGTGCCTAAATTGCCTGGGGCAAATCTTGTTAGATGAGAGTGCACGCAGACCATAGTCAGATTTCATCTCCCTCTGGAGGAGCAGTTACCTTGGCAACTATCACACTGCATGAGATTTTGGTTGCTGATAACTAGCACAGAAGCTAAATCTGACATGTGATGCATAATTCTCAATCCACTCCTGAGATGGCAAGCCCATGGGTTATGCAGCCCATGGCTGCATAAGTAGTTACACAGTCTGCAGTGCAGTGGTCATGAACTCACGCCAGTAGCAGCCTCAATGCACTCAAATTTTAAATGCATTAGTATTACATAAAATGGAGAGCTGTACTGTGCTACACTGTATTAGCACTTGTTCTGGAGGAGTTTCTTGAGAGTGAATGCAAGTAAAGCTGTCCTGCTTACCCTTTTTCACATCTGCTGCCTTACTAAGATTTCTTAGTAGAGTAGGCTCCCGGAGAATCCTCTTCAAACTTGGTTTGTGGGAGCTGGATTAGCCCAAGCTGCTGATTTATTTATTTATTTTCCCCTCAAAGACCTCATGCAAACAGGAAAGCATGTGAGCGCTGTGTGAGTTTCCAGCACACTCTCAGCAGCATGCAGCAATGCCTAGCTCTTTCTTTTCCTATCCTCCCTTCCAGGCCTGGGCAGCTGTAACTGCTAGCTGCACGAATGGTGCTCTAAGGTAAGGGTGCTGATGGGACATTTCCAGAGCTATCCAGACCTGACTTGCTCTGCAAGCCCCATGCTAAAAATGCTTGCTGCTTATCACTGCAGCTCCTTCTTTGTCGCCATGCAATGGGGATGACAGGGTTCATAGTTCCTCTTCTGTTGTCTTTGTGGTGATTCTATAAATATCAGTAGGGCTTGTTAACAAAGCTGATCAGTGAGACCTTTGTAGGAGGATCATTAGAAAGATCAATTCTGCAATTAACTGAAGAGAGTTCTTCTGATGTTGACTTCTTTTTTAAACAGCAAGAACGGAAAAAAAAAAAAAAAAAAAAAAAAAGCCACTCAATGTGTTTTGCTGTCATTCCTGAAGTGCAAGAATCTGCATGCAGGGGTTTCCATGAGTTCCAGATGTTCCTGGTACAGACCCATGAGCAAGGAAGCAGAGGTCAGGGAGCTGGAGTGCTGGATTCTGAGCCACCCTCCATGTGTTATCATTGATTGAATTTTTAAAAGATTGCTCCCTCCTATCTAGTTCCATCTTAGTTTCCTAGTCATAGCTTTTTGTCTTTCTATAGCAAAGCATTGAACTGTCCAGGAACTTTTACTTCATTTTGAAAAAATTTGATTTTCTCTTGTCAGTCTTGCACTTTGCAGCAATAGCTTTAACAATATCAGTGTAAAATCATTTGGCTTTAACTTGAAGGCTTAGCTTTCACTTCTGGAAATGACAAATATCAGAACAGTAAGAGTTTGTCATTTTCTATGTAAATCAGAAGGGACTCTATAGAAAGTCTAGCACAGAGAAAAGGAGAGTGACTTCAGGACATGAATGCTTAAAACCATTCTACCAAAATAAAACCAAAACCTGATGATTTTAGGGGAGTTAACATTCCACTGTGTTTTTGTGAGTAGAGCACAGCAGAGTGTAGGCTTCTTGTTTTATAACTGAATCTATTTGTTCTTAAACAATGAAAACATGTCTGTGTGCTTTTCAGAGCGTCCATGGATGTGGATGGGGTTCCTCAAACGTGGCATGTGATCAGGACTTGTGTCCTCCTCTAATAAACACTGAAAACTTCAAAAGCAGATTTCTAGCTGCAACTTGCTGTGTGCTCATGAGGCCTGTCAGTCTGCTGCTCCCATTTGATTGAGGATGATGAAAGCAGAAGAAAAATCAAACAAAAAGTGAGTTTTGTTTGATGGAATTACACCTCCTGGTGCTCTGAGGAAGGAGAGATGATGCTTGTGGAAGCGTGGTGATGCACCGCGGTCAGAAGTCACATGGCAGCAAACAGACACCTCAGCACTGGCTGTAAACATGAGTAAAGATGTTGCAACTGCAGTCTTAATTTTCAGCTTTGTTCTCACAGCTTTTCAGTTCTGGGACTTTTGGTTAGATCCAAGGTTAACATCGTGGATTAACATCAAGCCTGGCAGTCAGTGCTCTCCCAAGGGCCAGGACATCTGCACCTCCAGGTGTTCTGCACTGAATGGACAAGCATTTGGGTGGTGTTTCCTATTTGTATAGGTTCTGTGGAGTTTTGGCCAGCTGCACAATGCAAGTCAATTCTTGTAAAGGGAAACAGTTGCATTTTCCCACTTTCTAGCACTGCATTACAGGGAGTCGTCAGAAAGTTCTTCTGTTTTGCCCAGCCCTTGTCAACAGGTGTATGAGGTTGCTAGCATGAACAAGCTAAAATGAAATAGTTTACCTTCCTGAAACACACTGCTTTTCCCTAAAGGAAGGACTGGTGTCCCAGGAACCTTGTTCGATTGTCCAGCTCTCTGAAGTCGGGTCTTTGTGCTGCAGGAGTTTTTCTGGCAGTTTTATTAGAGAGATTCCTTCTCCCTACAAACTTCTTATTCCTGAAACAGCAGGCCAGAAACACTCCTGCTACATCCCATTGCATACAGGCATTTGAATATGTGTTGTGCTAGCACACTGGAGACAATATGCTGTGAATTTGTGAAAGTGTTGCGAATGCGTCGTGGGGGATCACATACAGCGCATCTTTCAGAATTCCTACAAAGAACAACAAAACTGACAGCAAGATATGCACTAACACACGCCTGCAGAGCATTTGCCAAGCAGAGTGCAATTTTGTTCCTCAGCACTAAGAACAATGACAACATGCTTGCTGCTATATTAATTGGTTTTATTTTGCTACAAATCTTGAGCCACATTCTGCAGCTTGTCATGCCTTTGCCATACTAAACATTTCTGTAAGGCTTTGCTCACCTCTTATTTGTGTGCTGTCCTCTCTGATAAATTTGGCAGGCAATGAAACAGGATGGGAAGGTAAGGGCAGAACTGAGAAGAAGACACAGACTGTTATAGCGAAGAGGAATGACATTGTGAATCTCGTGTTTTGTCTGATTACGAGCTGTTAATCCTGCCAAGCAGCTTGTGAGAACTGTATCAAATTTGGAATTCTTGTGTGGAATCTGCTAGGGGATTATCATTATTTGAATTTGTATGCTATTATGAATGGTCCTGTGATCCTTGTTTTTAGCTCACACCTAACCAGTGTCTGAAAGCGAACAGACTGACTGAATTCTGTGAGCTCTGCTGTGCAGACAAGGCCTTTTTCCCTCGTGACTGTACTTCCTCTCCTCCCTGCTTCAGTACTTACAAAGGATTAACTTTGCTCTCACTGCCTTTACGTAAACGACATTAAAATAATTGATGGAACCTGATTCTCTCTCAAGGCTATATGGTGACCATCGTACTTTTTGTGATTTGAGGTTGCTATTAATGGTGGGAGGCTGACCAAGGTTTCTCAGTTGCGTTGTCCTCTCCAGTACGTCTTGGTTTCTGGACGGAACTTGATATGTGTAACAAACTTTCCCTAAAGGAAATTTCCTGACAGCTACATACACTCTTGACGCTGTAATGCCTGGCTGTTTCACTTTTTACACACAAATAGATCTGGCAAGTGAAACTGAAATTGTGAGATCATCTGATATTCCAGTGGAGGGTGACTGAAGCAAGGCATTGCAGACACGTAGCTCAGTAAAACTTGCTTCTCCCAGAGCAATGATATTTGTCTTCACATTAGATTAAAAAACAGTTTTTAGACTTTCTAAAGTCTGCTTTCTAAATGAGACAGCTGCCAGCAACAGCTTCTAGTTTTAAAAAGCTGTCATTACTTATTAATTTGTTTCTTTTAGTAGTCCTTTTGGTAGGTAGCTTTCGGAGTCTAATCTGTAGTGTGTATAATTTGTCACAGTTCACTTTTGCATTCAGGTTAATATTTTCTTTGTGCTCATAACCATGATCTTCAGTGTTTAGACTTTTCAACCACAATATTGTACTCAGAGTCCGTCTTATCACCTACTAAGGTTGCCTGAGAGGTCCCACTACAAATCCTATTTTCTAGTATACGCGTGTATGTATCTCTGTAGCAGTCCACTGTACAGCATTGTTGGCTCTCACCTGCTGACGCTTCAGAGAGATGCCAGCTTGTCTTGGTTTAGCAGGTGAGCTGGAAGTTGCTTTTCTCATCATTGCTTGCAGACTGTCTCACTCTTGTCTGCTTCTCTCTGATATTCCTAATTGTTTTTGCTGGACTGCAGTGTGCGAAAATGACCATGGGAACAATTCTTCAACTCTGTTTAAACCCTTCAGATGCTATTGACGGACTTTTCACTGCTGGACAGAAGGCATTTGAATAATTGCTTGTTGTAAGTGCTTTCTGCAGAGGCTGCCCGCAGCTTTGGAAAGCAGCTAGACAGCATCATGCATTAGTAATCTAATGACCCTTTCCCCTTGGGGCCATTTCTTCACATCTTAAACAGCTCGGCAATGCTAAGAAAGCATCTGACAGTTCAATACAGCTGTGTAATAGAAGTTTTTCTCCTTACATCTCACTCATTGACTGTTTTTATCACAAGAGTAATCACAGCAGCTAGAAATTGCAGGAAGCCTCAGAAGAGAGCTGAATTAATGAATGAAGGCAATGGGCTCTGGAAGTGAGCTTTCTGTTGAGGCAGAGCCATCTCTGGGCAGCACAGGGCCCTCAGGCACAGTCCCATGGAGGACGGGTGCCGCTGTGGCTGGGGCACTTGGTCTGCAGGAAAATCCCTCCATGGGGACAGGGCTCCTTCTGGGAATGTGCACAGAGCTCGGTGCCATTACTCGCCAGTCACTCTGTGATCTTTTTTTATCCTTAAGGACTGTGGGGAATCCTTTATCATGTATAGTAATTGTCTTGATGTACAATGAAGAGAGAGCGATAAAAAGTATTTCCTTGCCAGAAAAATACTTCAGTATTTCAGGCAGACAGCTGGACTAATTTTCATCTTTGCACAAGCACATCTCCTAAACAGGCACTTAATAAACTCAGAAGTACCCGAGTACACAGGCTTAATACTTGCTTTTTGGGTATCCTTCTTACAGGCACTTGAATGCTCAAACACTCATAGAAAATGTGCACAGGGCTTTAGGAAGAGTAGCTGCGTAACTCACATTATTAAAACTTCTCTTTTTGCTTGCAGTAATTATAACGGGCGGTGATTTCCCATTTTGCACTTTTGCTCTAAGAATGACTATTCCAATAGCAAGTGTCTGTTCCACAGGGACCTTCTCCTCTATTTACACTTGCCTGTTGGAATGTATGAAGTAGGCTAATGTAAATGACAGCTTTTGGACTTCACCCTAAATACACAGTAGTGTAAGATGTAAGGCATTCTACTGCTGTTCCTTTGGTCAGCACATTTTTTACAGCTCTTCATTTCCTCATACTAGGTTTTTCAGTCTTTCATTGTTGGTAGCAGTATTTCTGCATCTCTGGACACTTGATTTTGTCCAAATCATCACTGTTTTTTAGTGTGAGAAAGGAGAAATAAATACATCTAATTTTAACAAACTATAAACAAATGACTACAAATGGCATATTGTGGAGTTATTGTAATTAACTGAAACCCCAACCGCATGAAGTTGCTCTTTGGGAACACTGCTTCACAGAGACACAACTGGCACTAATAGAACCCTGACTGTGTGAATTTAAGCACAAAGATATTCTCACAGAATCAAGATGGATACTTTCAGGTGCTACACTTTGCTAGTTTCATGCATTCACACGGGATGTTAATATCAGTTGAGATTTTACACTCACCATGACTCCAGTCCTGCACTGGGCAGGCTGTGTGGATGCACACACTTTCTCTCTCCCGTTGGCCTGTAGGGTTTTGGGGTGCTCAGAGGAAGTGATGCTGGTGTCAGGGTGTGCACCCAGTGCATCCCTCTCCAGATGCAATGTAGTTCACCACATAGAATCATAAAATGGCCTGGATTGGAAGGGACCCCAAGAATCATCAGGTTCCAATCCTCCTCCCGCAGGCAGGGCCACCAACCTCCAGATCTGGTACTAGATCGGGTTACCCAGGGCCCCATCCAGCCTGGTCTTGAACACATCCAGGGTCAGGGCATCCACAGCCTCTCTGGGCAGCTGTGCCAGCACCTCACCACTCTCTCAGTGAAGAACTTTCCCCTGATGTCTAATCTAAACCTTCCCTCCTTCAGCCTATAACCATTCCCCCTCATCCTATCACTGTCTACCCTTTTGAAAAGTTGGTTCCCCCCTGTTTATCATCTCCTTTTAAATACTGGAAGGCGGCTATGAGGTTCCCCCACAGCCTCCTCTTCTCCATGCTGAACAAGCCCAGCTCCCTCAGCCTGTCCTCATAGGGGAGGTGCTCCAGCCCTCTGAGCATCTCTGTGGCCTCCTTTGGACCCTCTCCAACAGCTCCACGTCTTTCCTGTACTGGGGGCCCCAGACCTGGACACAGTACTCCAGATGAGGCGTCACAAGAGCAGAGTAGAGAGGGGCAATCCCCTCCCTCTCCCTGCTGGCCACCCCTCTGCTGATGGAGCCCAGGATACCGTTGGCCTTTCGAGCTGCAAGAGCACGCTGCTGGCTTATGTTCAGTTTTTCGTCCACCAGGATCTCCAGGTCTTTCTCAGCTGGGCTACTCTCAAGGATCTCTTCTCCCAGTCTGTGTATATATCTGGGATTACTTGGACCCAAGTGCAAGACTTTGCACTTTGTTGTGTTGAACCTCATTAGGTTCACACAGGCCCACCTTTTGAGTTTGTACAGGTTCCATTGGATGGCATCCCTTCCTTCTAATGCGTCAACTGCACCACTCAGCTTGGTGTATTCAGCAAACTTGCTGAGAGTGCACAGAGCTGTGAGAAGACCAGGACGTTTGAATATGCATTTGCTGTGCAGCTCTGCTAGATGCAGTGAGAGGCTTTGAGACCAGTTGTTTGCAAACCAACAAGGTGCAGTGCCCTTGCCGGGAAGCAGGCCTTGTGCTGCAGCTGCTGACTGATACATGGCATGGCTGCTGCAAGGTGGGTACGCTCATTTGCCCAGGTTGGGGACGACTCAGAGCAGCACATGCTCCACGTTAGTGCCCAGAGGCAGCTGCTGTTTACATCATGACAATGTCAATTATCACCTACAATACTCCTGCAAGAGTAAAGTGGCATTTACAAGGATGCAATTATTTGTCTGTTTGCTTCCTTAGTCCACTGGTAATGTCAGTGTGTGGCTGCTTCTCTGACGATGGCTTTAAGTCATGGGGTTGATACCTACACCGCGGTGAAGGACACGGCTATTTTCTCCACCACGACAGTCATCAGTCATGTCCTTAGGATTAAATTTGCTTTTGGGAGACAAAAAGATTAAAAAATAAATAAATAATAATTAAAAAAAAAATAAAAAAAACTGGCAGCTGTATTTCTTGATTAGTTTCTTATTTAGAGCATGTGCTGTGATGTATTTGGGTGCATCCCATCTTGTCTCCAGGAAGAGCTGGAATGACTTCTATGTTTTTCCACTGGAAAAAATGATGTTGCTGAAGCATAACTTTCTTCATGAAGCTCTCCTTTTCCTTAGATTGTCAATTTAAGAAGAAATGTAAGAATCTGGCAATGAATCTGAAACATCTGAAATTGGGGAATTTGTTCCAAGACAAATTTATTGCCTACATTTGTGTTGTTACGTTGTCAAAAAGAATGAAAATCAGAACAAATTCCTACAATGGGAAGTGTTTTTATTCTTTGGGATTGTAACAAAATCTGCAATGTTTACAAACTGCAGACTATAGTGCAGAATTGCAGGTTACACTGTACCAACAATTCAGGGTGGATCTGTGCCTGCTGCACAGGGTCAATAAGCACTCAGGATTGAGGTTTCCTGACAGTTTATTCAAGTCTGCAGGGTTGGGTGCTTGGTGACCATTCACAGAGCCATCACAACTTAGTGTCATCCCAACCTGGTATTTATACTGTTGTTTTACCTGGCTAAAAATCTTTAGGTCACATGTGCCGAAGTCACTCCTTCAATTTGCACATGCTGCATAGGGTGTTCCTTCATTTACGTGTGATGGGGAGGGGTGTGACTCCGTTATAACGCCATCTACATCTGATTATTTGTTTCTGGGCATTAATTGCACGTGGATTTGGGCCTTAAGGAGCCAAAGGTTTCTTTAGGTTACACTTGCTTCAGCCTTGGCCTACCTATAGGGTTTTGGATTTAGGCAAGACCTTTATCTGGCCCGTTAGCTTCTGTGCTGGAGACCATCCTGCCTTTTGTCTCAAGCTGTTGTGAAACCCTGCACTGTTCCCGACTGCATTGCTGACTACTTTTCCCATGTCATGGGAAAACATTTAGTTTCATTAGCCAGCAAAACTCCTTGGTTAATTCCTGGGTCATTGGGCTAGAGAAAATAGTGTCCTTTAGTACTCCAGAAAGATTCCTCCTTCACCTCTCTGCAGCAGCCTGCCCTCTTTCTGCTGTGAGAACCACTGCAGCAGCCATCCAAGATCTGTCCTGCTCTCTGCTTATCCCCTATCCACCATCCATCTGCCCCTCCACCTGGTGACTCTCAGCCCCTGACCCCCCAGGGCTGCTCTCCCCCTGTCCCCGACAGACCCCACACTGAGATCCCAGCCCATCACCTACAGCTGCCCTGTCAGGGCTGCAGCTGCACACAGAACTAGAAAATCATTCTGGGGCTTCACCTTAAAACAACAACACAAAACAAACAAAGAAAAACAGCAGAGAAGACTACAGGGAAAGATACAACGTTCCAACATTTATTTCCAGAAGTATCAGTCGTTGAACCCCCATAGCTTTGGACACCACAAGATAAGTAGGATATGAACAATG
>WBMW01000166.1:19358-60495 GCA_013396635.1 Penelope pileata | reverse complement strand
TATGATTCTATGAATCTATGAATCTTCAAGTGTTAAATGAGCTGTCCTGCCTATCTTTAAGAAAAATGTGGTTATTGATGAGAACAAATGTTCTTTTAGCTTATAACTTTGAGATTAATTCTGACTATGATTTACTCTTTCCACCTAGTTAATATCTAGTAATTCCTCAGAATTTATACTCTGTATACTAAACTGAGAGTTCGATACGTAGCTTGTGGAGCTTGCTTAGCTCTCTGACTAGACATCAGAACCAATTCATTGTTTCCTTTGATCAGATCAGGGTTAATGACTCCTGACACTTGCTTCCTGAGCTGTCTTTTCTACTCCTGATGTTAGGAAGGAAGTAGATTAATAATGCATATTGCAAAGAATATCGGTTAATATTCAGAGTATGATCAAATAATTATTTGGACAGACCACTTGGGAGGAATATAAGAAAGTTATCAGAGGAAGCAGGGATTTGACAAGAAAGGCTAAGGCCCATTTGAAATTAAATCTGGCAGGAGATATTAAGGACAGCAAAAAGGACTTCTTTCAGATACATCAGTAGCAAAAGGATGACTAGTGGGCCAACTGGGATGGATGCCCTGGTGATGAAGGATACAGAGACGGCCTAGTTACTGAATGCCTTTTTTTCTTCAGTCAGCCGTTGGGAATCCCAGACCCCGGAGACAGGAAGACTGGAGAAAGGAAGACTTCCCTTTGGTTAAGGAAGAAGAGGTTACAGATCGTTTAGGCAAACTTGATATCCATGAGTACTGAGGGAGCTGGCAGATACTGTTGCTAGACCACTCTCCATCTTTGAAAGAAGAGGACAGATACCTGAGGACTGGAAGAAAAACAATGTGATTCCAGTCTTCAAAAAAGGTTGAGAAAGAGATCCAGGAAAGCACAGGTCACCTTCACCTGCATTCCTGGAAAGGTGATGGAACAGTTCATCCTGAATGTCATCTCTCAGCATGTGGAGGAAAAGAGGGGGGTGAAGAGCAGTTGTCATGGATTCACCAAGGGGAAATCATACTTAATCTGATAGTCTTCTATGATGAAATGACTGGATGGGTACATGAGGGGAGAGCAGTGGATGTTGTCTACCTTGACTTCTGTAAGGCTTTCAATATTGTCTCCCGTAACATCCTTCTAGATAAGCTTATGAACTGTGGGCTGGATGAGTGGACGGTGAGGTGAATTGAGAACTGACTGACTGGCAGTGCTCAAAGGGTTGTGATCAGCAGCGCAGAATCTAATTGGGAGGCCTCTAGCTAGCGATGTCCTCCAGGGGACCTGGGTGACCGTGGTGCAGAAACAGAGTGTACCCTCAACAGGTTTGCTGATGATACAGTGCTAGGAGAAGTGGCTGACACACCAGAAGGCTGTGCTGCCATTCTTCAAGACCTGGACAGGCTGGAGAGTGGAGTGGAGAGAATCCTTATCAAGTTCAGCCAGGGCAAGCGTAGAGTCTTGTACTGGTGCAAAGCATTATTCCTCACAAGGTGCAAGTTAAGGACTGGCCTGCTGGAAAGCAGCTCTGTAGAGAAGGACCTAGGAGTCCTGGTGGGCAACAGGATGACCATTAGCCAGCAGCATGCCCTTGTGGCCAAGAGGGCCAGTGATATCATGGAGTGTATTAGGAAAAACATTGCCAGCAGGTCAAGAGAGGCTGTCCTCCTCTTGTCCTGCCCTGATGAGGTCGCATCTGGAGTACTGCATCTAGTTCTGGCCTCCCCAGTTCACAAGAGGAGTGGAACTACTGAAGAGAGGCCAGTGGAGGGCTACAAATATGATTAGGGATCTTGAGCATCTCATGAGGTGGGGCTTAGAGAACTGGGACAGTTCAGCTTGAAGAAGACTGAGAGGGGATCTTAACAATGTATATAAGTACCTTAAGGAGGAGTGTCAAGAGGATGGAGCAGATTCTTTTTAGTAGTACCCAGTGACAGGATAAGAGACATTGCTTCAAACTGAAGTACAGGAAGTTCCATCAGAACATGAGGAAAACTGTACTGTAAGATTGACTGGAAGCAGGTTCCAGTGAGAGCACTGGAACAGGTTACCCAGAGAGGTTATGGAGTCTCCTTCTCTAGAGATATTCAAAACCTGTCTGATGCGATCCTGTGCAAGGTGCTGTAAGTGGTTGGACTAGATGATCTCTAGACATCCCTTCTAACCTCAACCATTCTGCGTGTGTGCATGTAAAACTTAAATTGACAGTCAAGAACTCTTAAATACATCAGCAGATTCTCCTGCTGAAAGTAAGCTGTTGTTTTATTCAAAAAAACTGGAGATAAATGGAGCTGGTTGTCTTAAATTGTGCATTGAAGAAAGTTGTAGATACATATGAACACTTCTAAGTTAACCTTTTCAGTAGAGTGAGCTTTGATCACTTAAGTTCAACCTGTCACTTTGTGCTTTCTTGCATTTCATTTAGTTTCCGACTGTGCATGCAATTTTACGGGTCTATCTGCATAGCTTGGAGGCCTTGACTTACTGCACTCTGTATTGCTATTCATTTTCTGGTTACCTATTAAATCACAATAAATAGCAGTCAGATAACATGATATGCTGAAATTTTTCCAATTAGGTATGTGACAATTGCAAAGAGGCTCTTTCAGTAGGAATTGCATCTTAATGTAAAATTGAAACAGTAGCTTTTGAGGAAAACTATAATCTTGAGTTCTACTTCTGTTTCAAAAATGTTAGATACCTTAATTTAGATGCCTGAATGTTTGCATTGTCTTGCAGTCCAGCTTTTATCTATGATGGAATTTATGATGCTCTTTAGTTGATAAAACTTAAGTATCTGCTTCAGTGTGAGCTCTCTATAGGCTCGAATGGAAAGTTCAACACTGTGCTTATTTAATCTACCTTAATTTGGAGCTGTATGCCTTACTACAGGGTTGTCTACAATTGCTACAAAAGATGTCCGATGTTAGAGCCTAAAGCGTGTGATGGCTATGAAAGATGAAGGTTTTAGATTCAGTTGAAACTTTGTTTGTTATCATACCAAACTTTGAGTGAAGAGTTGTGTAGGAGTCTCTAGTTTTTCTTGGGTGCCTTAACTGAACTTGCTGTCCTTGAGACCAGTAGCATATTAGTTATCTTTAGCATAACTTTATAAAGCCCTTGAAAACAGAGTACAGTTGACATACTGTAAAGGCAGCCAACTTTTTGAGGCTGAAGGGTAGTTAGGGAGATCATCTAGTCCATTCCCCTAACAGTAGTGTCCACTATAGCAGGTTGTTTGGGGCAGTGCTTTCCACGCTCCTTCCACTTAGGGTACATCCTATGTTAGATAACTTGATTTTTCTCTTCCTCAGACTGAACAGTCGTATCTCTCTTGGACTTTCCTGGTATGGCAGATGCTTCAAGCCTGTTGTCTTCATTGCCCTTCACTGCACTTGCTCCAGTATCATATCCATGTCTCCTCTACCAGGGATGTTAAAGGCAGATCCAACAGTTGAAATGTCTCACCTGCACTGAACAGACTGGATTACCTCCCTCAACTTACTGACAGTAGTTTTCCTCATGTGATCCAAGATGCATTTGTCCTCCTTTGCTGTAAGAGCACACTGGTGACTCACGGTCACCTTTTTGTCCATCAGGACTTCCCACATCCTCTTTTGCAAAGTTGCCTTCTGTCTATTCTGTCACATTCAGTTCATATTGGCATATATGGCTCTTCCTCCCCAGATGCAGGTATCTGTGCTTCCCTTCATTGAACTTCCTGGAGTTTCTACTGGCCCATCTCTCCAACCTATTGAGGTCCCTCTGAATCATAGCACAGTCATCTGGTGTATTAGCCATTTACCCAGTTCTGTCAATAACGCATGATAGACAAAATATTCCCTTCCAGGGACATACTATTAAGTGTCATTTTTAAATTTACACTGCTTTGTGTACCATCTAGCTTGTGCCTCTAGCTGGTATAGTGTGATTTAACAACCCAAGTATTTGGTTAGAAAATAGTTCTTAACATGTTTTGGGGTGAGGGAATTGTTGGTGTAGTATTTTCTTCAAGTTGGGGCTAACTTTAGGGGGGGAAAAAAAAGTAAACCCTCTCTCCTGTTGCTATTCCCAGGCTACCTGTCAGCTCCTGTTATTTTGAAGTCATCTCTTGTCTAGTGCTGAAAAAATAATTGGTAAACAAGGCCAGATCTTTTAGCCTCTCAGGAGTACCTTTCATTTTCTTTAGATGCCAGTTGTGTTATTCATCTTAATAGTTTCTGCCCTCGCTGTTGCATTTTGCTCTCTGGAAAGCTTTTTAAAATTTTAAGTACCTGCTGTGATGAGTTTCTCTGCAGTTAAGAGAGAAGGCTTTTTGTCTTGAGGTTGTGTGTTTTGTGTGTCTAAACTGATATGACATCTTAATTCCAGCTGTCATCCAGTTTCGTTTATCCTAAAAGATACTTTTGAATTATAAATACGTTGCACTATATGTGACAGTCTTTCCAAAATTTCTTTGAAAAGATTTATCTTGATGGAGTTTTTGAGAGCTAGTTTAGGCAGCTTTGGAGCTGGTGCTGTCACTATTATTGACAATTCTTCACTTGGTCTTTGTGCTTCTGTTTGTCTCTGAGACACCTCTGGCACAGTGCAGTCAATTGTAATTGAATTTTAGTTACTGTTGAAATTTTTAACTGAGTGGCACCTTGCAGTGGAAGTTGGTGCTTATGGAAGAATGTAGATGCCTGTGAATTGACAAAGCTATGGATAAATTAATTTTCCAGAGGATTATACCTGCTGTCTTTTGGTTATTAGAAACTGACAGGTGTGCTGTGGGGATCTCATGAAGTTCTTACTGAATAAATTCTTTTTCCCCCTAGTCAGGTTGTGGAAGAGGTGCATGTGAAACTTGCTTCCAGTTATTTGAAAAAAAAATAAGGGCAGGAAGTAGCAAACTTATAATTTTTTGCATAGCTATCTATGTAAAATTTATTTTTGCCGGCATCTTTTAGAGTTGTAAGATATAATTTTATGTTCTTTGATGCTAGACTGTGTGCTCAAATCTGAGTACACAAATGTATTTATTCTTGGTTAGCTAAAATGGATGTGATCTATATCATGCACAACAGGGCAGATCAGATATTTTGTCCTAGAACTTATTAGATGTGTTAGAAGGAATTTCAGGTGATGTGCTGTGTTTCAGGTGAAAATTGTTCTTTAACTGCAGTTCCTTAGAACAGTGTCATGTCTAAAGGATGGCTTTTGTGTGAGTTGGGGGCAATCCTTAACTTCCTTGATCAGTGGCAATGTGTTAATCTTCAGTGATAAAATTGTAGGAAACACTGGGAAGTTGCAGAAGGGAAATTCAGGGGAGAGGGAGAACAATAATGTGCAGAAGAGAAATGAATGGATTAAGTATATAAGTCAGTGAATTGTTCTTTTCAAAGGGCACTTTTCCTCAGTAATCAGTTTTAGTCTACTGGAAATACTCATCTCATATTGCACATAGCTATTAAATCAATACTCATTCTTGTGCCCTGAAGAGTAAGTTATGAAGAGATTGATTTTAAATTGGATGTCTAGTCATAAAATACACAGGGGACTTCTTCACTTCTAAACCAGATACTATTCAGTTGTCTGGGAAGCTAAAGTTGGTTAAGATAGTTTTTGTACAATAATATGAAATTACTATTTGTTATTTAACAGAGTTATAGCAGAGGTTTTTCTTAATGAGATGCAGCATGAAATTTTATTTAGAAATACATTCAAATGGCAGATGGTTGCTATATGAATTTGAGCCACTAGGTGGTAGAATATTTCAAGGGTAATGCAGACTTTGGAGATCGATAGAGGAGTATTCTCCAGGCTCAACTTCAGGCTGTTTCAATCTATGCCTTTTTTGCAGATACTTTACTTTTTGGTGGGTTGTTCAATAAAATGATGCTTCCAAACAGATGTAGACCTCTGTTTTTAATTTTTTTTTTTTTTTTTTGTTGAAATGATGATCAGTTAAATTTAAAACTGCTTTTCAATAAAGTCAAAGGGCTTCAGAGGAAAATATTTTGGTTGTAGTCAACAATAAGCTTAAGAGTGTGCCTCCAAAGTGTTGTTTTTTTTTTTTTCATGAAATTACTGCGTGCAGTTTATACGAGTAATTGGTAGTGTGGCTTTAGAAAACAAAATTGAAATACCTGTTCCTGCTTAATGCTTTAATTAAAGGAGAAATAGCTTTTGTACCACTTATTAGGTTTCTATTTATTCATGGTTAAATCAAATGACTAGAATGTTTCATAAGCTTCAGTTGCAATTTTTAGCATTCCCTGAGAGTAGAAGCGAACTCAAATTCATAGGCAGATATATTTTATTTTAAATGCTGGGAGTTGTCCCTTATTTGGAAAGTTAGGTGTAATAATGGATAGAGGTAAATGCCACAAATAACAGGAATTAATCAAAAAATACTTGTCTGTGATGTATATACAGCCTGGTATTTAAAGCTTTTTGGGGTTGTTAGCTGTGATAATATACTGGGAGTTTATTACTGTAAGCAAACCACTACAGTTCTGACTTAAAGGTTAAATAATAATAGAAAATCCACCACCAACACCGCAACATTAATGTGGCAATATATGAAACCAATAACATACCTGTCTATGTTTTACAGACTTCTGCTTGTAGGAGGTTGTGAAACAGATGAAGATGGAGTATCTAAAGCAACTGGTTGTGGGATATCTGCGTGGAGAGTTCTATCAGGATCTCCCCATTATAAACAGGTCACTAGTTATGAAGATGATATTAGAACAGTAAGTATGTTTCCTCCTTTAAAAATTTTTTTTGGATGACTATTAACAAAGTTATCTAGTGGGAAGTTCAGTGTGCATCTGTTTTTGAAAAGAAAAAACTTAATGTACTGTTCTGCTATTTTGTAAGTTATGTTGTGAACTTCTAATAATTTCTTTGTTTCTCTCTAGTATGCGTTTATATTTTTTCTGTAGTATTGTTTGAACTTGAAGTTTTTGATCTCTTTCCTGTGATTTTCAAAAAATTCCACCAAACAATAGCAAAAAACCAAAACACAACAAAGGTGTCCGTCTCCCCTTCCCCTGTGAAATAGCATGGAAAAAGTCAATTTATTTTTATCTTTTTTATTTCTTCAGGTGTACTGCCTTTTGTTATGAAGTAAATGTTTGTTTGTCTGACTCATGACTTTATTTGCTTCTAGCAGAAATAAATGTTTGATTTGATAACAGCTGCTATTTGGAAATTTGTGAGAAAACAGCACAAAGCTGTGCCAGGGTGGGTTCAGACTGAATATTAGGAAAAAGTTCTTCTCTGTGGGGATTGTTGAATGCTAGAACAAGCTTCCTGGTAAGGTAGTTGATGCCTCATTCCTGTCATTGTTCAAGAGGCATTTGGATAATGCCCTCAATAATGTGCTCCAACTTCTGATTAGCCCTGAAGTGGTCAGTCAGTTTTGGACTTGATGGTCTTGGTAGATCCCTTCCAACTGAACTATTCTGTAAATAGATAAGAATGTACTGAAATGAATTTACAGTATACAAGGACAAATTCCAGTATTTAACATAATATTGGTTTTACGGAATTGAGGTAATTTCATTTCAAATGGGTAGTGTTTTTCAGTGGTATGATGCATACTCAACAAAATAGGCGAAGTTATCCTTGCACTATTTTGAAATAGGCAGCCTTAGGGAAGTTTAAAGAATTCTGCGAAGTTGATTTACTGCTTCGGATTTGACTTAGCTTTTGATGCAAAAAAACAATGTATGAGATTCATTTCATGGCATATTTCTGTTCTTACAGGCACAGAGAAGAGGATTATTAAGGATTATGAATTTAAGATTTTACAGCAGACGGGGAACAGAACAGGTATTAAGGTCTAGGTCTACCTCACAAACGTGTTCTACTGACATAATTGTCTATTAATGACTGCCTGAGAGACTGATTCGAAAGGAGTTTTTAATTTACGCAGCTAAAGAATTAATGTTTCTATGAAGCTTATCACAAATAATAAGCTCTTCATTTTAAATGGAGTGGCTTCTCTGGAGTTCTTGAAAATCCTATTAGTTCATGCTCTGAAGCTTAATTGTTGGGATTTCTAACATAGGGGCAGAAGCAATTCTAGTGACATATAGTTCAATCTTAAATGTAGACTTTCCTTCAAAAGAAAGTGCAAAAAGCCACCCAGGTATTTGTTAATGAATATAATGAACATAGTGTGTTAGGTATATGCTCTGAAAGAGGAGATTTGGTTGCGTCAGTATTTCTTAGTGATATGCCTTGAGGGGGGAAGTCTAAAACCTGCTGTCTGCAGTACTCCTACCAGAAAATGATCAAAAATCCACTTAACTTACAGCCCCGAATTTTCATACATTATATTTAAATTAATTATTCATGACTTAGGGAAAACACTCACTTTTTACTATCTGTTATGAGATACTATGGAAACGTTTTCCTAAACAGCTCCGGTGTTTGAGTCCAATTTCTGCTACCAGGGTGCATGTGAAAATAGCAGAACTGCTGTTCAGGAGCAGTTTGGTCTTAACAAACAAGCCCTGGATGTGTGTTGGATTCTCCTTTCCCTTGAGGGAGTGGGTGTTAAGTCTCATCACACTGAAGTGCTGGTGTGTGCTTTCTATGTTTCTCTGAGTCTTTGTGCACAGTAGTTTTGGCTTTCTTCTACACACCTTCAGGGCTGCCTACTAGGTATCTGCACCACCTTTTTCTGTCTCTTATTTATTTATGTATAGCCTTTGTTTGATTTCCTCGCCTTTTTCCTCCTTTTTTTTTTTTTTATAAAGAGCAAAAAAACAAAACAGGTTTTCTCCTGTGGCTTACAATGAAGGAGCAGTAAAAATCTCCCCCTCTTTACTGTGTTCTCTGTAGAGAAAAATGACTTGTATGATGCTATATGGACTCTGGAACTAACCCTAATAGATTTTTGGGATGTTTGGGTGAGTGGTTAAAAGAAAAAATTGGATACGTGATTGGATGGGGAAAAATGAGTCTTTCTGAATCTCTCTCAAGGATAGAATGGGGAGAGATTTCATTTCCTTCACTGAAAATGAAAGAGAAGGCTGAAGTAAACTGGAAGTTTACTGGAAGACTAGTACTGAATATCTGTGCTTTAAACTTCATCTTCACTGCACTTGCTAATTTACACTTGCACTTGCTGCAAATTTACAAACGAATGCAGAGGTTATTATTATTGAATGTTTTAATCTAATTTCTGAGATACAGTTGACATCTGTGAGGTACAGTTTATACTGTAAGTTTATGTAAGTTGTAAAACATGAAGTGACAACCTACTGAGGCTCTCAATATCATGTTCTGCAGTTCCGTGATGCTGACAAACAGTTCACTGAGGCAGCATTGCCTGCTTTGCCAAAGGACTAATTAATCTCTGTTGATATCAGCTCTTGGATTATAAATATGAAAGTATTAGCAGCCACCCAACTTCGATATTTAACGGCAATAGGGTTGTTACTGATGACTAAGTAGATGTTTAACCCTGTAAAAATCTGTGATTTGTACAACTGACTGTTTATCTGAATGGGTTGTATATTTTGGGCATATTTGAAGTTTAAGTCCTTCAGCAGTTTCTATTTTCTATTTCTTAACACTTCGTGCACGCAATCTGATTTGTGAAGAGATAATTGCCTTTAGTAGGCTAACACTATTCCCTGAGAAACTAGAGCACAGATCATAGCATTCTAGGCACTTAACATAACTACATAACATAACTTAACACTTAAGTTATTTCTGTTAGAAAAATAACAATGGTTTCCTTAAGAAAATCTTAATTTTGCCTTCCTTTTTGAGGAAAAACACGTTTTAAGCTTGAATATAAGCAGAGGGCAGTACGTTTTGCCTGTAAGATATTCAGAGGTGAAAGAAAACTTCATCCAGGAGAAGCAGTCCAATGTTTTATATCCTTGATAAGGTTTACTGACAGTTGTTGAATTATTTCTTTGAGATAGCCTTAATCTGATGTTTGGTATTTCACTGCTTCATCTATTGTTACCCAAGAGATTCTTCAAACATGATTTAAGAGCAGCCTGTATTTTTTTTCTCCAGCTAGCTCTGCATTGCTCTCTGCTACATCCTCCCTAAGACTGTCATGCTTTCACGTTTCATTTATTGCATGATAATGTGATAAATAAGGTAAAATACCCAGAGTTTTGTTAGTTATATTGTGGTATTCTTCCTTTATACAGTTTGTTTTCACTATTCAATGCCACATTTGTCATTTTACCTTTATTCTGACTCTTTTTTTTCTTTTTTCTGACAATATTTGGCAGGATGGAATTTTCAAGATGAATCTTTCCCCTGATGGAACTCTTCTGGCAGCTATCCATTTCTCAGGAAAGCTAACAATCTGGTCTATTCCATCTCTCAGGCAACAGGGAGAATGGGACCAAACTGACCAGGTGAGAGGGACACAAATGTTTAGAAACTCTCAGTATACATTTTAATCCTCTGTAAATGTGTTTTCCTAGGAGATGAGAGAAGTTCAGCTAACTGTGCTTTAACTGTTAATTAACAATAATTTTGCTATTGAAACTTGGTTACTTAAACTTGAAGAATTAATTACAACACAACTGTTCTTAAATTTTAATGAGACTTATTGATGGCAAATGAGTAACTGGTATAGGTAGACTGAACTGCTATTTTAATTATAAATGGAGACCAACATGGGAAACTTTGAATGGTTGCAAATAAATTCTGCTGGAAGTCTTAATGTCTTCATTTATTCCTCCCTCAAAATTTACCTGTCTTCTACAAGGAAACACTTGAAAATGATTTGGCCATTGTGTTAATGAAAATAATTTGGCCAGTGTCAGTAAGTCACATGCTACAGAAATTGTTTGCAAAACTAAGTTGGGGACCTTAAATTAGGAATTGCTCAGACACTTGCTAACTTTTACATGGCTAATAGGAATTTAAGCATTGGGAATTGAAAATTAAGTCCTCTTCAAAGAAAAATCCAAATAACTATCTTTTTTGGGTAAAGACAACACTTCATTTTGAGAAAAATATATCCACAGAGATATATTTTTTATATTATAGATAAGACAGACCAGAAATGATGCGCACTAGTATCTGAAGTATTCTGGTTTTATTCCATATCTCTTAAAAATCAAGAATTAATTGGAAAGGCTTTTTATCTGAAGTACAATTAGTTATGTTCTAAACTTATATGATATGAGCTGATGTTATATCCAGAGTAACCAGTCAAATGAGATCTTTGATCACTAGGCTTAGATATGATAAATCAGATCCAGTATTTCCTACACAGTATTTATTTCAGATGGTTTTAGTGTACATAAGTATTTCCACCGGTTAGTACAGAATATCTTAAATTCTTCAATTTCATTGCGAAGTAGGTGCTTATAAGGTCCTCAGCAAAACACTTCCTGATTGTACATAAAGGTACAGATTTCTATAATAAGAAGACTAAATCAAGGCAGACTTTTTCCTTAAAGTATTGTGATGGCAATGAGGTTCAGTGAACAGTTTCATGAAAAATTATGGAAAAAAAAAAAAAGGGGGTCAGGAACTTTTGACTACAGAAAAGATTTAAGCCATATAAATAGCTGGACAGATAATGGTATAATTGTTGTGCACTGCTTTTTCTTCTGACAGCAAGTAGGAAGACTTAGAAACATGGCTGTGTTGTATAGCATAAATTTTGGTTTCTGTAATTAAGCAGTTGGGTCTGATTAGGCTATGTTGACTGTATTGAGGAAATCTGTAGGATTTTTTTTTCTTTCGTTTCCTCTTTATTTTGACTTTGGAGGAAAGTACAATGTCATTACAGTAAGGGTATGTTTTATGATCAGGGAAGGTTTGAATTTATGTGGGAGCGTTCTCCTTGAAAAATGAGTGGATCGGTGATGGAGTAAACAAGCAGACTGCGTGTGTTATAAAAGATTTGCTTGCACATTAATCCTTTTTTCTCTCACATTTATTTATCTAGCCGGGTTATGATGAAGTTAACCCAGACTGGAGACTCTCTAGTGAAAAAAGAAAGAAAATAAAGGGTATGTTGAATCATTGTTTTAAATCATTGTGTGGTTACAAGTATTTATATAAATATACAAAGATTCAAAATAGCTTAATTAAGCCACGGTTAGAGTAGTTGACAAGATGATACTTATAATTGGAATTTGTAGCATGGTATAGCTAAATGAGTGTCACAGTATGGTTTTTAAAAATCTTTTCCTAGGAATGTTCTTGTAGCCATAACCATAAATAAGAGGATATTTCAGCTAATATAGGACTTCATTTATTATTAACCATGCGATTATGACTGTGGAATGCTGAATGTTCAGCAGATGTTTCAGCTTGTTTCAGAAGCCACTACATCATAATATAATAGATAATACATTTTTAGAGTCCACAGTCTAAAACCTAAGCTTACCTTTACCTTTTTTTTTTTTTGTCTATGTATGCCTAATAAATCTTGAATGCTAACGTAATTTAAAGAGTTTACATCCTTTTCTTTCAGAATCTTGGTTTTGTGTCCTTTGTCTGGTTTTGCCGTATGTCAGTCTTCTTTTCTCAACATTCAAGCCATCACATGCAGCCGTTTATCCCCTGGTCACTGTTTGGCTCTTCCGAGAGCACAGACATCAACAGCTGTTAATGTTCTGTTCACTGATGCTTGTATATGTCTTTATTATGAAAAACTTGCTGTTACTTTTTGTTCTTTTCTTGGTAATTCGGTCTTTTGGTTGACTCACCTGACCTTCATGCATAACCTGCTGGCTAAGCACTGAAGTAGCAGAAAAATGATAAACTGATCTGTTTCTAAGTGCCATTTGGGGAAAGGTGGCTTTTTTTCAGAGAGGTGGGAAATGATAATATATTAAGCAAATTAAGCAAACTCTTTGTGATGGACGCTTTGTCCCAACATTCAATTATAAGTAATCATAGAAATGACGGTTTCCATCCTCAGTTATGCTATCTTTTTTTTTCTTGTTGGTGCTTTAATTTTCTCAACAACTTCATCTTGGAGGCTGTCTGAGGGGTCTTGTTCACAGTTGTCACTTCGTCAAAAGCATTGTAACCTTTTGAGTTTTGTCAGTATAATGTTTTTTGCCAGGAAGACTTGATCAAGGATGGCATGGGAAGTATAATGGATATTGTTATCAGATATCTAAAATTTGTCATGTTT
Source organism: Penelope pileata (assembly GCA_013396635.1). Classification (NCBI taxonomy): domain Eukaryota; kingdom Metazoa; phylum Chordata; class Aves; order Galliformes; family Cracidae; genus Penelope; species Penelope pileata. The sequence goes on along the minus strand of WBMW01000166.1, from coordinate 47,360 downwards.
TGTGCAAGTATGTTTGTTTACTGTGAATTCTTTTTCCAAATTGAAAAGTAATTAGATTAAATCAAAAATTGAAGGTTTTTTCCTCCCCACAACAGCTTCAGCTAATACAGAAATGACTTCAGTAAACTAACAGTTGTTGTAAAATATACACGTCCTTGGTTTTTTAAGTTTGTAAAATAATAAATGTATGTTAAATTAGGCCATCAGATGATAGTTCTTAGAACTGAAGTAGCTTCAACTACTTATCTGGTGTTTAAAATTGTCTTTCCTTATATGGTGCTTTCTTATTTCTTTATTTCAGATAAAGAATCCTATTACCCATTGATAGATGTAAATTGGTGGGCAGATAATTCTGTGATCCTGGCTCGCTGCTCTGGTGCGTTGACTGTGTCATCAGTTAAGACATTAAGAAACTTGCTGGGAAAGTCATGCGAATGGTTTGAGAGTTCTCCTCAGGTCACTTCAGCTCATGATGGAGGATTTCTAAGTCTGGAGGTGAGGAACACACATAGGCAAATATAATTCTGGAATACAATAGAAACAGTTTGTTTTTGCGTATGTAATTCTAAGGATGTTGTGTGTATATGTATGCTTATTATCATTAACAGGGAAAGTGATTCTACTTTATCTCTAGGCAGGCAGTTTTGAACCTCCTGCAATTTAACTGTCTTTATAAAAACTTAATTGCCAAGTAACTTTGAGAGTTTAGATACAAAATTTCTAGAAGCCTGAATCTGAACAAAAGGAACCTTGCTGCAGGAAACAGTTCGTAAGCAATCTTTTTTTTTTTTTTTTTTTTTTTTTTTAAATTTAAGAAAAGCAAGGAATGAATTGAATTAAAGACCAAACCATACAAGGGATCTATTTTTTTGTTCTTTAGTAGGATTTTACATAGAAGTAGAACATAACTTTGGTAACGCAGTCAGCCACGATGGCTTACGCTGAAATAGGGCTTAAACAACTTAAAAGTTTAATACTAATCATAATGAGAATATATCAATACATGCCACAGCTTTTCATGTATGTTTTTGGAAAGATTTATTGTTCTAGAAATCAGAGCCAGTGACAGGTCTGCTACAGCCTGGGGAAGAACACTGAGAATGCATTTGCACTGAACACTTTGCTTAGCTAACAGTTGAAAGCATTGTTATACTCTGCAGTAAGCTATATAACTGCACTGAGATTAATATATCTGCATAGTTCTGTACTGCCTGGAGTGGTGTAGGACTGAGCTTAACAGTGGATTACTATTAAGAAGTCTTTGCCCAAGCTTTAGTAAGTAAGAAATGAAGCCTCAAACCTAGGAGACAGATCCAGTCAGGGCTTGTGGAGAATATTAATCAAGCTGAGAAGTAAAGGATTTAATGGAGGAAGAATGCTGATTCTGAAATTTGAAGTACTGGAAGTGAAGATGTACTTAATTCTCACTAAGCTAGATGAGATATACTAGGTGGAAGCTTGGTGTTATACTCTTAAGAATTGTTTTCTGTGCAGTGTGAGATAAAACTCGTTCCAAAAAGATTACGCTTAGAGAGCAGACCTGGTGATGAAGATGAAGGAGAAGATGATTCTGACTCAGATGATGAAAATTCTGCTAAAGACAGATACTTCAGCTACCTGAAGCAAGGCCTGTACTTTGTGACGGAAATGGAACGATTTGCTCCTCCACGGAAACGTCCACGTACTATTACAAAGAATTTCCGTCTTGTTAGCTTGAGGTCCACGACTCCAGAGGAACTTTACCAGAGAAAGGTGAGTATAAAAGAGAAGTTTGCATCTCTAATGTTCTTTGTTTAGACAGAGTTTTTTAAATACTTGCTATATTAACAGTAGGATTTAGGCACATATTTCTAAGGGCCTCATAGACGACAGTGGGCTGTGTTACCTAACAAAGCTGATTGTTGTTGAAAACTAGTATTATAATAATTCAAACGAGAAGATGTTTTTGCTGGTGACGATGCTTCGTTAATGTGGCCAGACTCATCGCGCTCATGTGAGTGTTTACAAATAATGGAAGATTGGGCAGATATGTTGAATGAAATTAGTTTAGCTTGTTAATTGTCCAGGGAATGAATTAACTTATACCCTGATATTAATATAGTTTGTATGCATGTTTTTTTTTGAGACGTGCCATACTTGCAAAGTAGCCTTGTGACTCACTTTTAACACAGAAGAGATGCTTTTTTGTTTTGAAGACTACTCTAGGCAGTACTTTGTTTAGGACACTTCAGTTGTTGTAATGGTAAAGCAGCCTAGCCTATAGGTATTAGAGTTTCCAGGGGGTACTAATGTTGTACTGATTGCTTAAATAACTCCTTTATTGAGGAAAAGTCTCTGTTTTTGTAGAAGTTTTTGTCGGGTCTGAGTTTTACATATTCTTATTTTATGAGCCATTTGCTCTCTCACCTGCTTAAACGTACCCATAGTAATTATTCCTCTGTTTCGATTAATAATTGATTGTTTAATGCGGACTTTAATTTCCATGTGTTTGCTTTTTAGATTGATAATGAAGAATATGAGGAAGCTCTGTCTTTGGCTCAAGCATATGGCCTTGATTCTGATCTTGTATATCAAAGACAGTGGAGGAAGTCGGCTGTTAATGTAGCTTCAATTCAAGACTATTTGGTGGGCTTGTTTTTATGACTTTTAGCCATTTTTTTCAGTGTGGCTGTGTTATCTTCATAGAAATTGAATTCTCAATTGTGTTCTAATTTATGCAACATGAATTGGTGGTGATTTGGAGAGTTGTCCTGCAAATTCCTATGTCATGAGAGAGACTGATCTTGTTAATTTAACTCAAGGCCTGATCCGGAGACCTTTAGAAGTTAATGGAAATCTTTCCTTTGGGATATCTTCTAATTTCAGTTAATAGAAGTGTGGTTTCTCTAGTGTAATTTCTTCTCTGCATTCAGCAGTGAATTGTTTCATGGCAAATGAATAATTGGAAATGTAATACATTTAAATAACTTCCAGGTATTTTAGAAAGTTATGTGGAAAGGTTAAGTTGGTATTTGTAGTTATTGCAAAGGTTGAATAATGAAACTTATATTAAATTCAACCTGTAACTGGAGCTATTTGTGGAATCCAATATAGATGTTTGTTTGATTTGGAAGGAAGATACCTAATCCAACAGACAAGCATTGTCAAAGATAGACAACCTAATGGTGCAATGGTGTAAAGTCTTCCAAGATATCAAGAGAAATATTGTCAGATTTGAATTTTTTTTTTCAAGTCGTGTATTAATTGGAAAGTCAAATGAAATAACCATTCTCCATATGTTCTCTAAGCTCAACCAAGGACTGCCAGATAAAGCCGAAAATATTTTGTGACCTTGCTTTTTCTTTTTTGTCAGAGAATCACATAGGCATATGAAGAGACTGATACTGACAGTGACTCTAGTGCTGTTGTGGAACACACTGAATCCATAATAACTCTTATCTTTAGCCCCAAAATATCACATTTCATATAGTGTAATCAAGAGTGATACTAATTAGAGAATGGAAGTAATAATTTCTGTTCTTAGTGCGAATAGTCTGCTAAATCATTTGGCATTCGTGCTGCCTTCTGCCATGTCAACTCTGAGGGAACTACGCTTTTTGCATTCTTTGTTTCTCTTCATGTTACTGGCAGATAACCTGTGGATATTTATTATTCTCAGGACGCAATTTATCTTTCTGCTGGAGGGAATCAGTCATCTCTTTTGGTAGCCAGCAAAGTCACTGGAAGAGCACTGCAGAGAGGCTTAGCTTCGTTACATTAACTGAACAAAGTAAAGTTCGTGTACCAATAAAACAAAACTGTAGATTATAATTTATGGAGTATTTTCCTCTTCTCTTTTTTTGATTCACGTTGACAGTCATCAGATTAATTTGATGTTTTCTAAGTGATAGAAACAAATTAGGAGGCTTTAACATCTCTGGCTTCATTGCTTTGGATTGAAACATATAACAATGGGAGTATGCTCTTGTTCTTGCACAGAGCAAAATTAAGAAGCGTGCTTGGGTTCTTCATGAGTGCTTGGAAAGAGTCCCAGAGAATGTGGATGCTGCTAAGAAGCTGCTTCAGTATGGCTTGAAAGGCACAGACTTGGAGGCTCTCGTGGCCATAGGCAAAGGAGAAGATGGTGGCAGGTTTGGGAAGAGTGTTTTCTTTTATGTCTGCTTATATCAGCTACTAATGAAAGTGTTGAGATACTCATGCAGAGCATAGGAAGAGTTTATAATGCTGTGAATCAAGGTATTTTAAAGATGTCCACAAGCTACCAGTTTAAGTTTTATAAAGTACTGACTCTTCTTTTCTCTGGATGTCTGTTATCTTTTCCATTATGGAGAGCTTATGATGTCATGATTTTTCTGCGAGATTCTGTTTCTTCTGCCTTTTCTGGTAGCTGCTGCTACTCCTACAAAGACATTTTATTGTGTATCTTAGTTGTAAGGATGTTTTGTTGCTCTTTTGAGGAGGGGAGCAGAGCAAAATACAGTGGGTCAGAAATGCATGCAGAGACAGTTCTCTTTGGCATTCAGTTCCTGATGGTGGAATATGATGTTCTTTCTTTATCCAGTCATCTATTACAACTGTATGGTATAGAAACACTGCCAATTCCACTGCTACCTGTGGAATTTAGAAACATTTAATAATCATCATAATTGTGTTTAATTTTTTTATGGAAGGTGTGGAAGAAGTGATGCCTTCTCTTTGCTTGTGCCTGTGTGTCTGCTCCTTAAAATAGCAAAATTTAGTATTATAATTTTCTATGAAAGTTTAATTTTTTGGTTAAGACTTAAATAGCAAACTCTGATATACTTATTCAATAATTAGTTCTTATGTCTTCTAGTTTGTTTTTATCAGCATTGATCTTGTTATTGTTTTTGTCCTCCAGATTTATCTTACCAGGGGAGGTGGATGTTGGAATTCCCTATGAACACTTCTTGTCACCAGATGAAGAAACAGACACTGAAAAAGAGGCCAGGAAGCATCAAGAACTACTATCATCAGTGAACTTCTCAAAGTAAATGCAGTGTTGAGCCATGTCTTATTCAGGCTTATAGGCTTATTATAACTACAGAGTTACAGGAACATAGCTACTCTCACGTATGACATTCCTAAGTGGTGACGATTTTTGACTGGTGTTACATTGTGTCAAAGTTCTCAGCTTACTTCATTTCTCAATATATTCCAGGCATTCAAATGTGTAACTATTGTCTTTATTTGCATATGATGCACAGTGTCAATTGTAAATGTGAAAATATCTGTTTTGGAAACAGGCTGACACTGGAACAAAAAGAACTCTGCAGAAGCAGACTGAAGCTGTTAACTTATCTTGATCGCCTTGAAACTTACGAGGTGAGAGAACTTGGTAACTGGCTTAAGTTTTTTGAGTTCTCATTACTTAGATACTCCTATAACTTTCTTTTGTCACATCATCGTATTTTTTCTTGTTGTATGTTGTAGTATTAATGTTTATAGTCTTCTTGAAATACAGCAGCCTCCCACTTGGGAAATGTAAGCTGTTCTCTGTTCAAGCTACTGCATTTTTCCTGCTTCAAGGTTGCATGCAGCTAGCTTTTAGCTTTGAGAGGCATAGTTGAGCAGAAGCCTGCTTTGAATATACTGTGCCTGTTTGTCAGCAAAACAGCCTATTTTCCCTTTGTTTTCAGGAATAGTCATGTATAGTTTACAGTGGTATGTGAGCTGGTATTAGGAGGATTTGACATTTACATATGCATATGACATTAAAATGTTGGGAAATTGATGTGTCTTGAATAATAAACAATTTTTGAGTATAGGAAATTATATGCAACAACATGGGATGTGGAATTGGTGCATTATCGCTATTGCTTTGAAACTATCTCAGTCAGTCTAGTGAGGAAGGTCTATTCAGATTCTCTGATATTTTTCTCTTTCCTGTGAGTTACAGAAATGTGAAACTCTTTAAAATGAAAAACTGCATTTTACTCAATTTTTTTTAACTTTTCAGTTGGTAGTACTCAAGTTGATTTTTACTACATCACATTGTAACTAATGTTGTCTATACCTTAATTAGAATAGAGAATTGTCATAGCTTATCAATTAAAAATGAATCTTTTTACATACTGAGAAATTAAAAACAATGACGAAATAACCAAAAACCAAAACAAAAGTAGAACCCACCATGTTTTTTCCAGCTATAACTCATGTTTAGTCATCACATGATAAACAAATTTAGTTTTTTGGATGCTTTTTGTAAATCTTGTATAAAGACTGGTCTAATTTATTTTTTTTTATTTTTTTTTTTGAGGAAATCCTTGGAGGTCCTCATGCAGCTGAACAGCACTATGATGGTGAATTCTTCAAGAAGTTCAGGAATCAGAATATTGTGCTTTCAGCAAGAACTTATGCTCGGGTATTAATATTTTGGTAGAATTTGATGTTTTTGGTTTTGCTGCTTTCACTTAGGTGCATGTTTATTCCATTGAACTTGAATCTCAATGGAATCTCAATGGAAATTTAAGAGTTTGGGGATGTATTTGTTTGAGTGTAAATAGATGAATGCAGTGACTCAGAGCAAATTTTCTTTATTACTAAAGAAAATTTTAAAGTTAAATGGTTGTTGTATGACCTAAATTTGCATTACTTTTGCTCTGTTGCAGTCTGCATCACTTTTCCACAATGTATTATTTTTCCTCCTTAGGAAAGCAATGTCAGAGCCCTGGAAATCCTGTTTACTTTCCATGGATCATCTTTGCTTCCACACAGACAGGCAATTCTCTCCAATTTCCCAGAGACTACTTCACCACATGAATATGCTTTCTTGTTGCCTGAAGCTTGGTAAGCATGCAACAGTGTATACTAACTTGATTTTTTATTATTATTATTTTTTAAGCTTTATACATAAATTGGTTTCCATGTATGGTGATCTTCTCTTAGTTATTGCCTGGAATTGAAAGTTGCTTTTTCTTCATTTCCTGCACAACATTTGTTTGTGCCACCTGTGGAAGCTTTTTGTCTCTTTGGGTTGTCTACAGAGAAGTAGGGAATTTAGATTTTCTTGTCTCCATTACCATAAGCATGGCCTTTTCTGACCTGCAGCTTCTGACCCAGATTTTTACAGGCATACAAGTCTATAGGTACTTTTTAGAAACAGCCAAGACTGAGAGGCAAAAATACAAGTGTTTAGCTCCCTGGATGGAATGTAAATATTGTAGTTTTCTGGATTTTATTTTAAATGCAATTTAATCCTTAAGCAGTCAATAACTTCAAAATCATTAATCTTCTTGTCACTGATTCTTACTCTTGCAAGGGTAGAATTGGGAAAAACTTTAAATCCAGTCTTTCCTTTTCTTTCCTTTTAGCATAAAATACAGTTTACTGTCAATTTCGTGTTGACTGTTCATATAAACTTTCAAAGGAGAACTTTTCTTGAACATAATAATATTGTTCTGAAATTTTTTGCTTCTAGGGTGTTTCTTTCAAATGCTTCAATTACAAAATTAATTTTGAAGTATATTGCTCAGTGCTCACAAGGAATTGGAGAGATTTCATTATTTGGTTTTTACAAGTTACTTTGAAGCCTTACTTCAGAAGAATAGTTTCTTGGAGTAGCTTATAGGGTGTTTTTTTTTTTTTGGTAGTCTTCCAGTATTATAGTTAAATTTTTCACTGTAATGTTCTATCATTTGGGTAATTTGTCATGTAGAAGAGGTTTTACTCAAATAGTTACTACCCTGAAATTTTTCCCAGTTTATCATTTCTACTCAGAAAAGGGAAAAGTGAGAAGTTAGCCTTCTTTTCTTGATATCTAGTATTTACTAGTGCCCTTTTTATTATTTTATTAATATTGGGAGCATGTTTAGGATGTGAAAACCCTTGTTTCATGTTTTTCCTTAACGTAACAGACCACAAAGAGAAATTATTGCAGTGTTCATAAAATAGAAATGATAGATTCCAAATCTTCTCTTTTCCTATAGTAAAATCTCTTATGTGAGAAGAAGAGAGGGAGAAAGACTTTGCTGAATTGTATTTACAATTTCTTGTTGGTGTTCGTAAGCAACTTCCCCTTATTTCTGGAAGATGACTTGTTTTTATTTTTAATTTTTGTTGTTGTGGTTGGTTGGCTTTTTTAAGAAACTGACTTTTATACTAGGAGGCAAAATTTTGTAATTTTAAAATATTAAAAGTTTTCACCATTGGTCTAGTAGTGAAGATATGAACTTATGGGTTAAGAACTTACTTTTGTCTGCTGCTGAAAGATGGAAGTGTGTAGTTTGAATCTTTATTCTTTTGGTGGAGTGGAGAGAACTTCTCGCTATTAGGATCAGTAGATATATGCAGGTGTGTTTTGCAAAGCAATGAGGGTTTTTTGTGTGTTTTTTTTTTTGTTTGTTTGTTTTTTTCAGTCTAGATAGCTTCAGCTTTGGAGAATTTTCAATTCACATAAATCAAAATTAATCCATGTGAATTGAAGAGAATTTAAGTTCTTAGTCATTTTAAATGAGTATTTCTAGCATTTATTTTTTTAAATGTGAATAGAACTACTGCGTATCTGTAGATATGCATTTGTTATGAATTACAGTTGAGAAGAATGTGCTGTCTAGCTTGCATTCTCTGCAGAACAGAGTATGCAGATAAAATTTCTCTTAGGTGAACTCATTGAACAAGGCAGTTTTACAATTTCTGAAACTGTTTCATTCCTACATAGTATTAAAAACTTCCGAGTGCTGACTGTAATAAACATTGGAACAAAAGGAAAACATTTCCAAAAGGGAAGGGGAGAATAAAGTACTGCTGGGAGTTGTCCATATTTTCTGTGTTTATGGAGCACTTTAAATGATAAGAGGGTTGGCTACCAGTTGCAGTTGTCTGAGGTGACTCCTGTCTTTTTGGAAATTTGCTCTGTGTTCCTGTAGTTAGTTCCTCCCATCTCTAGGGGAATCGGGATGAGAAGAAACTTGAAATCGCATAGAAGGTGTGCTGCCTTACTTGTGCGTGGAAGAAGGGAGGTGGGACAAATAGGAAACTCTAGCTATTGCCAGGGAAAAAGCATTGGTACACAGTTTGCTGTAGAGCACTACCAATGTGAATGCAGATAGAATCCTGCATCTGAAGAGTGTCAATAACCACTGAAAAATGTTTTTGTAAAGGTTACATTATTACTGTCATTCCATTTTGTCTGGAGCCTCAAGCTGCAGATGGTGTGCTCAGGGAGAGAAATGCTTGTTTTGCCACTGCATCCTATAGGTCTTTAAACAGTTGTTTGTCCTGTTACTGGCACATCAGCTAAGTTAGGATGGCATTTAGAGTCTGATGTCCCAAAAAGATGCAAGTCTTTATCAGTCAAAAGAAGTAAGTATACCAAAAATGAAAGGAGGTGGAAGATTTTTTTTTTTTTTGTCCTTCTCAAAGATCCATCAGGTACATAGTCTTTATTTGTTAAGACAGCTAAAGTGAAGATTTCCTGTAAAAGTTTAGGTATTCAGGGTAGTTGATATTTCTTTCTAATCTCTATTTTAATAACTGCAAGTAGCATTCTTAGTTTATGGTTAAGACTGCCTTCAGTTTTTTAAAAGTGATCTCAGAGGAAAATAACGCCTTACCACCATTATAAATACATAACCAGAGTCTTTTTCCTTTTTCTTTTAATTTTCTTATCCTTTTTATTACATTTAATTGTTACATGGCAACATTATTGTTTACCTCTTAAGCTCACATAAGTTGGGAAATTCAAATGTATGGTTCCCTAAACAACCATAACTTTGCTCTATTGCGTATTATACCAGTAGAAAAAAAATCTTCACTTCAAAGTAGGTTACTTCTATATATTTCTCCTTTTTTACTCCCTAAGCAGTTTTAAATACTGGTTTTCAATGGTGGCTTACAGTGAATTTTTACTACAGAGTTGTGAATGAACTCCATTTGCACAGGATAGATATGGAAATATCTTTTAAAACTTAGTGAAGCTTTTAAAAACTGAAAGATTTCATGCAGTAGACTCTCATCTGTGAACAAAAAAATGTTGTATAACTAAACTGAGATATTCGTAAGCAGTTAAATTTGCCTCTGCATTATGATATCTTGTCCTGAACTAAGTTTTCAGTTGTTTCCTGGGGCACTGCAGTTTCAAACAAATTGCTTCTAGCTTAATGTTCTCTTGTGTATGTAATTGATTCGATAACATCATTGGAACTGTCGAATGTATACTCCTCGTTCTGTGGCATTAGTTTCTTCTCATCTGCTGAACTACCTTTGTTTCTAGTGTAGTTCAGAAGTGTTCATGTTAAAAGGGTTAATCCCATGTTCAGTTTTGTCTGTTTGTCTTTATTCATTTGTATAGCACTACAATGAGATAAAACTTCTGTCCTTACATACACACCTCTACACTAGGGTAAAGGAAAAAACACGAAACAGTTCAGAAGTAGAGGGTCAGTGTAGTTGATGTTAATTTCAAGGATGTGTTTATAAACGAATCAGAAATCTTACCTTCTGCTGAAAGTTAGAAAAACAAGTTTTGAGGGGAAGATTACATTTTCATGACAACATTTGTGCTCCTGACAGCGTTCATGCTCCTCTTTTGGATAGATTCCTGATAGGAATGGAGAAGGTACTTGTGGTGTATATGTTTTAAAAAAAAAAAAAAAAAAAAAAATTGAAGCAGTGGTTTGGAGGAAGAGAAGTTCTTAAAACCGGCCTACGTGGGGATCTGGGCAGTTGCAGGGACAGCTAAATTTGGCTAGAAGGCTGCTGTAGGAAGTGAGCTAGTGAAAGTATTGTAGAGTATTATTTGTCTTGAGGAGTTTTTGATCATGCAAAACATGAAGCTATGAGGGGGCCATGGAGAACATGAGCTGTTAACAAGGAGGGAAATTTCAGAACTGTATGCATGGGCAGACCTGTCATTCTGAGTCAACAAGCTAGAGGAACTGATGAGCAGGAACTTTGGGGAATTCAACAAGAAGAAATGCAAAGTTCTGCTCCTGTGAATGAGGAAACCTTTGCAACAATAAAGACTGGAGACTGGCTGGGGAGAAGTTCTGCTGAGAAGGTCCTGGTGAACACAAGCAGGGCATGAGCCAGCAGCGTATCTGGCAGCAGCGAAGGCCAACAGCGACCTGCCCTGCAGAAGCAGGAGCACACCCAGGAGATGGAGCAGTCGGGCTACTGCACTCATTCAGCTACATCTAGGATACTGGACACCCAGTACCAGAAAAGTGTCAGTGAACTGGAGTGAGTTTAGCAGAGGGCCATCAAGATGTTTGAAGGTCAGAGCACTTAGAGGCTGAGGGGGCTGGGTGTTTTCAGCCTGTAAAAGGTTTTAAGGGTGCTCGGCAGCAATTTTCTCAAACAATTTTCTCAAACCTGTCTATAGACGTGAGCTAAACTGCAACTCTGTTTGTTTACAGTGTTAATGGGATTTCCTTTTTATTTCTGCCATGTTTATGTGTAACTTGTCCTGTCTTCATCTACCATGTCAGTCTTTTGGATGCATGTTCCTGAACTGTACCTTGGCTTGCCTTTTTCATTATTCTGTGAAATTACACTGCTGATATTGTCTTGCTTGTAGCCTTTTTACAGAGTTCAGAACAACATTTTTTCCATGAACATTCATTATGCTTTATAAATATTTTCTCATAGTGTGCTGGCAAGACAAGTTTTTGTGAAAGCCATTGCCTTACAATTTCACTGTATGCATAAAGGGGAGAAAAAACCCAGCGATCTTCTAAAGTGTTGGATAGTATTGAGTGACATTTCTGATGTTTGGATTATTCTGTCCAGTTTATTTTTAGAGAAAAAAATTTAGTCTCCCACCAGATTATATAAGAAAATAACCAAACCATTAAAAAAGCAGTTTTGCAAATCAGATTTGCAAAAATGCAAAATCAGATAGAAGACTTTGCTCTGGTGACTGAATTGCTTCAAAAGACCTGTCATTGAAATGCACACAGTAGGAATTCTGAAATGCAGTTAACTGTGGTAGCCAAAAGCTGCTGGGATGCCTTTTCCACTGTTTAACGTGGAACAGTTTTCCAAAAATGTTTGGTACTTTTGGCACTTTATTTTTGGCACCAGCTGTACCTCTCTGCTGATGAATTTCACATCTTACTGATATATTTATGGAAAATGAATCTCTCTCCTTGCCCATCACTTTTGTGTCACATAGTAAATTGAATAATCGGAAGCCCAAAATATGCGTAGTCAGTTCTATAGTTGCCCTTAGTAATTCATCACTGAACTAGCACAGGTTTCCATGCAGTATGAAAAATGCAAATACATGCATGTCATAGCTATTTAAGATGACATATCTGGGATGCATTTCTTATTGTGTTTCATGCTCAGTTATTAAATTAATTGTAACATCCTAAAACTGTTTCAGAGCCATGAGAATTGCAGAACAACAGAAGCCAGAATTGATTTTTTTTTTTTTTTTTCCATTGCACCCTGGGGTTTATCAGACCCAGCACTGCCAGTTGGTTGAGGTGCAGCCTCACCTCAAGCACTGTGTGCAGTTTTGGATGCTACAATATGAGAAGGACATAAACTATTGGAGAGCATCCGAAGAAGAAATATGAAGATGGTGAAGGGCCTAGAGGGCAAGACGTGAGAAGTGTCTCACTTGTTGTGTTCAGCCCATGAAAGAGGAGACTGACGGAGGCCTCATGGCCTGCGGCTTCGTCATGAGGGGAGCAAAGGGGCAGGCGCTGCTTTCTGGTGACAGAGACAAGAACCAAGGGGGGGATGTGGAGATGCCTCAGGGGAGGGTCAGGCTGGGTCTTAGGAAAAGGCTTTTCACTGAGAGGGTGGTCTGGCACTGGAACAGGCTCTCCAGGGCAGTGGTCACAGCCCCAAGATGCCAGAGTTCAAGAAGTGTTTGGTCAATGCTCTCAGAAATATGGTTTGGTTTTTGTGGAGCCTGGTTCTTCATGAAGCCAGTAGTTGGATTTGATGATCTTTGTGGCTCCCTTCCAACTCAGCATGTTCTATGATTGCTCTCTGAGAAGATTGAGGGTTGAAGGAAATGAGTTTCAGGGCTCAATTAAAGAGCAGGATTTGCTTTACAGATCCTATATTATTTAGCCTACTTTCAATGCCTTCGAACATAGTGAGATTATAGAAGTGATAATTTTAATATGAAGTCTAAAATAATTTAGTGTACATATAGAGAAGTATGGAAATCATAAACCCTGGTAAGTGTGCAAGTGTCAGCAGGAGGAGAGAATATTGGAGGGTTTGGGATTTTATGTTACTCTTAGCACAAAACAAATTGGAGATTAATTTTAAAATTAGATGTAATAAAATCAGAACTAAGCACATCAGACAAAGTTTGAGTGGATAGTCTAATGTTCAACATCTTTTCCATATAGCTTTTCATCTGTAACAGATCAACAGATCAATGCTTGTTATCTTATTTAAATGCATTATGTTCAGAGTCACTCCAGTATGTAACATGCAAGCTTTCAAATGCAAAATTTTCTTTTTTTTCCAGACAATGAGAGACGGATTAAAAAAAAAAAAAAAGGCAAAGATCCATCTTCTCCCCAAATATTTTTATTAAAAAAGAAGAGTGCATGTCTTTTGGTATAAAAAGATACTGTTCATAAGTATGTTGGGGAATGTTGGAGTGAGTTGCCTTTCCAAATCTGAATTCAATTATTCAGTTTGCATGATTTTACAGGGAATTTTTCTTTTAAGTACTAATCCTCAGCTAGATGAGTCTCAGAGACTCTGGTTGAAATGCTTGAAGGAAAAAAAATCAAAACACCTCAGAGTTGCCATTGGTAATGGAAAGAATTGGACTTTGACCTTAAAACTGAATTAGACATTCCTGTTTTGAAAACCTGTCCTTGGAGAGAAAAATAATATGCAGGTTTGGATAAATGCAGCTGGTAGGATACAGAAGCTACAGCAACATGGACCTCTTTTGTCAAAGCAAAGAACGGGAAGAATTGCCAAGCCAATGCAAACAATAGACTCGAAAGAACAATACAGGAGAAGGCAGCTCTTTTTGAGGAAATAGAGTTGAATACCTCCCTAATCTGTCAGTTTACTGAGTTTTAATCATATTTATTCTGTTGTTGAAGAGGAAAGGATAGGGGAAGCAGTGGCTCAGAGAAGAGGGGGAAAAAACCAAACACACAAAAGCAAACAAACAAAATCCTAGATAATGTTTGAATGGAGTTAGGTATGGCACACCCAATGGTTTCTTTTAATTGGAAAAGGATGCTTGCCTTAAGGACTACAGTGCTCTGTACTCATATCTGGAATTTTGGGTGAGTGCACACTGCAGGTTAACTCTACATTAACTACTGTCTCTGACCTCTGTGGAATTTCAGTTTCTGGAGCAAAGCATTAAAGTTGCATAGCACAGGCAGAGAGACTGATGAATGCTGGGTGCAGTAGAATAGGCTTTATGTTCCACATCTAGCAAACTACTTGTGCATGCTGAATTCACTTCCAAACCTGTCAGATTTATGTATTCTGTGCAGTTGTTCTGACATATCCCAGTGGCGATGAGTTTGCTGCATATGGATTGTAAACAAAGTAATGGTAGAAAAATGGAAACCTTGCCTTGTAGCATACGCTTGTTCACTTCCTTATCTCTTCCTTGTCTCAGTCTCATTTGCATTCAATGGTTTTGAGTTTGCAGGATACAATGGCATTTTTATGCCCAGAATCGTTCTTTGTTTACTCTTTGGCAACTGATAGCAGCGACTTTTCCTAAGTCTTATTGCTCTGCTTCTGAATGTGTCGTTGGAGTTACTGATATGCAAATTTGAGGAGGAAAGCCAAATCTGTGCTAAATGTAACTATCATTATGGGGGAGAAAAAAGCGACAGAACAAACTTGCAATAAATGTTGAGATAAATATTGCTTTTTGTTTTTTTTTCCTTTGTGAAGGACTTCGAGGAAATGTTCAAAATGTTTGAAGCAATTAGAATTTAAAGACAAACCCATGTGTGTTTTGTGTTGCTGGAAAAGGGAAGAAATGCATAGTTTTAGCTTCAGGAGAAGAAAATACAGAAAATTTCAGAAAATGTTTTCTGAAATGAGTTGGTAGGAACGATAGGTGATTGCATCAGCCTATTTAAAGAAACTTTTTTTTTTTTAACTTTTGTTTTCATACTGTGTGGATAATTATTGCTTGCATGAAAATATTACTTTAGTCTCTACAATTTTTATAGAGGAATTGGAAAGGGACTTGGGTATGTTAAGAATAATTGGAGGGAAGAAACATTAAAATTCGTACTGATATTTGGTTCGTTAGGAAACTTTACAAGGTGTGTGAACTTTGATTATAAACCTCTTGCACTAATTGAGCTGTTAAGAATGAATTTCTTGACTGGAGTTTTATTTGCAGGAATAATTTTGCCATGTCTATGGCAAGCATGCAGGATGGGGTAGCTTATTTAAGAACAACCCATTCAGTGTGATATTTGGTAGTACAGGCTTGCATTGGTATGTTCTTTTTTATTCTTTTTATTTCTTCAGATCTCATATTGAGGGATAGCAGCATACATAGCCCTCAAAAAAAAAAAAGTGAAAGTTCTGCCAAGTCTCAGTTCCTTGTCATTCAAGGATGCAGTATTTATTCATGCATGGCTTAAAATTTGTGATCTAAACTTCTGCTGTCCTTTTATATTTCTATTAATTTTCTCTATTAATAACAATGTTAGTATGTGCAGCAAAGATTGGAGAAAAAAACTGTCTGTAATGGGAAATCAGAGATGCTGTCCCAAAATCTCCTCTTACAGTTGCTTTCTAAGGGTAATTGTGCTACTTGAGGTCTGAGTTCTGGGATTGCAATGGCTTTATTATAGCTGAAACTAGACCGTGGATTATAATTTTGGAGATATTTGAAACAGCTTCTAAAATGCAACTCTTCCCTGTATTCTGTCTCTTTTTTTTTTTTTCTTTCTGTTTCTTTTCCCACATTAAGAAGACGCTTTAATATTAAAAAATGAAACAAACAACAACCCAACCTGAAAAACCTACTCAAGTTTATAGGGAAGTGGACAGAAAATTATACTGGAGAGCCTATGAAAAGAAGTACTTGCAGGCAATAACGTTTTGTCCAATTTCCTTTTATGTTTAGTAGGACTTGGAAGAGGAGAACAATGTTTACAAAATAAGGACCTTCTCGTATTGTCTTAATATTTTGGGAGAGTGTTATCACGCTTTGGCTTTTCTTATGTTTCCACTGATATGGAGAACTTGTTCTCTATGAACTGGGCTTTCTGTAATAACATTAATGTCTCTGCCTTATTAGTTTTTAATATTAATATTTAACTAATTGAAAATTTGTTACTGAAGACATTAAAACCGACAACCACATGAAGAAAAATAAACTCCCCAAGTGAAAGAAACAAAAAACCCACCCGTGGAATACATGAGCTGATGATCTGTCTGTCTGAAGTAAGAAGATGATATCTTTCCTGTTGATGATGCTTTAAGTATAAATTTTGAGGTTTCTTTATTTTTCTTTTTCGTTGATGTTACTACATGGTGCCTGATTAAAAAAGGTGATTTTGGAGTGTTTTGTCCAGTTTCTGGTGGCTGAACTGGAGTTGAATGCAAATGTTTCTATGGCTGAAACACAAGAATTAGCTTTTTTCCTTCTTCTTACCTTCTTTCTTTTCACTTTTTACAGCCTGCAAGCCTCTTTCTAACCATTTACTGCTCTGTCTACTGGATGTTTCTTGTGGATGGTTGGAACTATTTTGGATGAAGCAGGATATTATTGTTAGTGCATAGAGTAGGGAAAGGAAGCATGGGTGACCTTATTGGAGAAATGTTTGTGTATACAGAGGAGGGCAATTCAGTGCTTTGTTTTCTATGTGTACATATATATATGTGTAAGCATTTAGTGACAGTTGCTAAAAAGATGGAGTTACGGAGCTATAGTTTTGTTTTGACTCATACGTTGTGAAATTGATTTGTGTATTGGAACAGTGTTTCTTCTTAAGCTATTGCATGACAAAGCTGCACTTCCAGGGATAAGAGTACTGTATCGGCTAAATGGCAAATAGAGATTGTCCATGCTGTATTACTATTGCTGTTGATTATCAGATCTAGGAGAAATTTAAAATAGCTCATTGCTCCATTTTGTTGCAACTTTAATGTCTTTATTTCCTATGTGATTTATTTCTTATTTCTATAAATTCCATAGCCAGAAAGGCTGTTTCTCCTTAGTTTATATTCCACATATCTTGATACGGTTTTCCTGGTTTTCATTCTGTTGAAACAACTAGTCTACTATAGCAAGCCGTAACTGGTTATTCTAGTAATAACTCCTGTTGTCCTTAATGTGTATCTCAAAGAACCTTATTTCTTTTTCTTCTCGATATTTAGAAAATGTTTTACTGTACATGTTTGTAGACAGAAAACAATATTAAACTTAATTGAGAAGATGAGTACAGCAGGGCGTATCTTGTTTCAGTTAAGTACAAGACTTATGCTGAAATTCAAGATACTTTTTTTTAGCTGAAGATCATAGGTTTTCACTCATTTCAGTCCTTTGGGATAGCATATGAAGTCAGCATACTTAATGTGAAGTGCTGAAGACTCTTACAAGTGTGTGGTCTTAATTTTTTTTGGAAGACGATCACTAAGAGAATGGTTGAGTTTTTTTTTTATAAATGGTATAGAATGTGTGGTTGTACGGATAGTATTCTTATTACGGATATTATCACACTTGTATAGCTAATTTAATGCCATCACAAAATTTTTTGAAAATATTGGCAAAAAACTTCCATTTTCTATTATACCAGTTACAAGCAGGAAACACTGAAAATTATTCCTTGGAATGAACAGAAACATCGTGAAGAAGACTGGTGTGAAAAAGCAGATTGCAAGTAAGTTTAAATAAATAAATGAACATAAAGAGTTTTTGCTATATATATATATATATAAGATAATGTTTATTTACTGATTCTTAAAATGTGGTAA
Source organism: Penelope pileata (assembly GCA_013396635.1). Lineage (NCBI taxonomy): Eukaryota > Metazoa > Chordata > Aves > Galliformes > Cracidae > Penelope > Penelope pileata. Next base: position 29,444 of record WBMW01000166.1, on the reverse strand, counting down.
ATACCCAGTAATACTCCTCATTTTTCTACACACTAATTAGTGTTTTGAACTTTCTTAATGAGACTGGATGAGCAAACACTTTAACAGCATTATGTGATTTCGTGATGAGTATCTTACAGACAGCTGTAAACCATAACATGATCATAGCAGCATTAATGGATTGTGTAACTACCTTCTAGTGTGAAGAATAGCCCAATTTCTGCTTTCGATCTAATATGTGTCTTTAGAGAGGATTCTTTCTTTTGTGATCTGTTTCATGTTTGGAGTCTCCTCTTAGTTACTTCACTGACAAAAATAAACATTACGGTTGGCATTTGATTCTCAAATTATTGGTGCATTTGTCTTCAGAATGACCAGAAGTTTTGGGAAGAAGGCTGACATTTTGGGGGGGAAGGCAAGTAAACGTATGCTTTAACATTCATTTACTTATTTTTCAAGGACAATTGTTGAACCAACTTTACAAGATGAAGGCGAATTTCTGTATGAAACACAACCGGAGTTACTGAAGTACAGGACTACTGAACTTTCAGTGGAGCTTGTGACTGATTGGTACTTGAGCAGAGCCCAGGAAATTGAAAAATATGCTATGCAGGTGAGAACAGCAGTGAGGAAGTAATGATGGCTGTCTCAGGCTGATCAGTATTCTTCAGCGGAATCGTATCTTAATGGATATTAATGGGATGCTTTTTCCCCATGCTTGCTCTGAAATTTGGTAAGCTAAATAACTAATCCATAGGAATGAACAGGAAGCCAATAGGTTCCCTTTCACTTGATTTACCATAGCAGACAGTAGCACTTTTGCAGTCAAAGAAATATGTTTACCGCTACATTTTGTGTTTGTACGTAAGTAAAGGATGGTGATGTTGTGCACTGTGTATTGGGAAGCATGTTTTATTATGTCACGTGATACTATGCCATATGTAGTATTCATATTTGTTGCTGTCATGCCAATATGTAGTACAATCAAGATTACTTTCTGGCAGATGTATTGTGTCTGTGGGATTATTGGGCATCTTATTTTTGTTTTATTAATGTTTTTCAAAATGTGTGAAGCTCTCTGTGATAAAGCTGAGCACATCAGTGATGAGCTCTATTCACACTTCTCAAGTATTTTCTTGCCTCTCAAGCCAGTCTAGCATGAGAAGGAGATTGAGCGGAAGTATCATTTATAGGTTAGTTCTGATGGTCTAGTTCTTTATATTTCAAATTTGTGGCTCTTCAGGGATCTTTAATCATAATTCCTTGTGATCTTAACAGCCTATGAGTAGCTACGGAAATGAAAGCAACTTCCAGGAATCAATTAAATTACTAGCACACAAATGAGATTGTGTTCTGCTCTTCCAGACTTGTGTCTTCCTCCTTGAACACCTACAGTCAATATTGCCTTCTTAGAAGTCAAAATAGACTCTTTCACATAAAGGTATTTTGAGTCGCTGATTAAAAAAGAAAAAAAAAAACACACCATCTTCTATGAAATAAAATGCCACAATGAAAATCAGTAATTCAGGGACAGCTAAAAAAGTCACGTTACGTACAGATGTATGCATAACTTCAGTCATTTAACTGATAATTTGAATTTCAAGCAATCCATGGAGTGAGATGAGGTGCCTTATGTCTGTATGACCTACAGAAGGAATCATTTTCCTAGTTTATGTGCATCAGCAGAGCACATCTGGTACGGAAGGCCTATGGTGACATCATCCACCAAGTGTAAGCATTTTGTTTGCTTTTTAAAAAAACGGAAAGAGCAATCCATCAATCCATATATTAATATACAGGCAGCAAAAAGTTCTAGGAACTTAGAATTGCCTTTTAAGTAAAGGGAACGAAGAAAGAAAATAGACACACAAACAGGACACAAACTAGAAGTTGTTTTTTGGCAAATGGATGTTGAGCAGGGTTTTTATTATTTTTCAGGTGGACTGTGCTTTGTCCCTTGTTCGTCTTGGCATGGAGAGGAATATCCCTGGTCTGCAGGTGCTCTGTGACAATCTAATCACTCTTGAGACAGTAGTATATGAGACTGATGGTGATCGAACCTTAACTTTGAAGGAACTAGTAGAGATGAAAGACATTGAAAAGCTAAGACTGTTGATGAAGAATGTAAGTATTTTGGGCAGATCCCTAAGTATGCCTTTGGGTAGATGAGGTTAACCTAGATCCCATAGAATCATAGAAACACTAGGTTGGAAAGGACATACAAGATCATCTAGTCCATCCACATATATGAAGATACTGCTAATGGCTGACATTTTTCTGATGAACCTCTTTTTTAAATTCAGCCAGAATCTTAACACTTCATGTTTATTTATTTATTTTGTTTTAAAAATATAAGATGTAATGGCTTAATTTTCTTAAAGAGCTTTTTCTCTATTCTAGGCACAGGACCGAGCATTAATAAATCTTGTCTTGTGAAAGCTGTGAACTGCTTTTTCATTGGCCCTTTCTAAAGGATCTTCAGTGCAGCTGTTGATGATGAGAAAATGTTAGCAAAAGATTTTAGTATTTGTCTCTGCAGCATGTTTATTTTTCATCACAGTGTTCAGACTTTGTATGGTGTTTCAGAGTCAGGGAAAAATGTGCCTTTTATGGAAAGGTTAGAAAATACTTACAGATAAAAACAGAAGTCTGAAATATTCAAAGAATATGTGAGCTCTAGAGGAGAGTACTCATGCATTTATTCTTGCATACTGAAAGTAATGCTGCTCTGATAAGGATGCACGCTGATCTCTCACTCATTCTGAAACTGTAGAAAGAGGAGGGGAACTTGGCTTTCATCAGGTAAAGGGCTTTACTCATTTACAGCTTGGTTTCCTCATACCATTGGTAGTGGAAAGATGATCGACTGTTTCAGTCCTTCATGAAATAGTGATCTGTGCACCTGAAGTGAAGGTCAGGCTTCTGCTGTGTTTTGGTATAGGTGCGGATTGTTTCAGTTACCTTGACCAAAATGTTCTGTGATTTTTGTTCTTGTTTTGAAAACAAAGCTGATTTTTTTTTTTTCTCACCCTCTCTGTAACTCACTGTGCTTTCCAGTCCTCTCATGAAAAATATGTGAAGAACGTTTATCAGTGGATGATCCCTTTTCTTCACCGCTGTGAAAATCAGTCCCCTGGTCTGGCAAATTCACTTCTTAAAGAATATTTAGTAACATTAGCAAAGGAAGACCTGACTCTACCTCTGAAGATTTTTCAGAATTCAAAACCTGCTGTGAGTATACAATGATCCCGATCATTCTGCTGGTTTCTTGGAAAACTCTTGTCCTGGAGAGGTGAATTCAAAAATAGAGTTAATTTGTTTTCTAAAGCAGATCATCTCTGCTGTTTCTCTTCCTCTTAGACTCAACATTTGTTATGTATTAGAAAACATAAATCTACCTTTCTCAAACAAATGCAAAGAATATAGTGGGCCCTGTAAGAGTGGAGGTGAGTTCAATGAGTAGAAGTGGAAGTTAAGTTTTGTGTGATCATTTCATGCTTGATCTACAATTCAATTTTTTTTTTTTTAGTGCACATACTATAAATTTTTGCATGCATTTGAATGTTGTAAAGGTATGGACAGAAATCAATCAGTGAAGGAAAAACAAAGCTCTTTCTGTATATTGATGCTGTTGTACGTGTTAAACAGATATGATAAATGTTTGCAGCAGTTCCCTTCTTGTGACCTGCACCCTCTTCACCTCTCAAATTCAAACAGAGTACAATGAATCCTAGAATGGCCTGGGTTCGAAGGGACCCAAAGGATCAGCACGTTCCAACCTCCCTGCTGCAGGCAGGGTAGCCAACTTCCAGATCTGGTACTAGATCAGGTTGCCCAGGGCCCCATCCAACCTGGCCTTGAACACCTCCAGGGACAGGGCATCCACAACCTCTCTGGGCAGCCTATTCCAGCACCTCACCGCTCTCTCAGCGAAGAACTTCCCCCTGACATCCAATCTAAACCTTCCCTCCTTCAGCTTAAAACCATTACCCCTTGTCCTATCACTGTTTACCCTTCTGAAAAGTTGATCTCCTTCCTGTTTATAATCTCCCTTCAAGTACTGGAACACTGCAATGAGATCTCCCCACAGCCTTCTCTTCTTCAGGTTGAACAAGCCCAGCTCCCTCAGCCTGTCCTCATAGGGGAGATGCTCCAGCCCTCTGATCATCTTTGTGGCCCTCCTCTGGACCCTCTCCAACAGCTCCACATCTTTCCTGTATTGGGGGCCCCAGACCTGGACACAGTACTCCAGATGGGGCCTCACGAGGGCAGAGCAGAGAGGGACAATCCCCTCACTGTCCCTGCTGGCCACCCCTCTCCTGATGGAGCCCAGGATACCGTTGGCCTCCCGAGCTGCAGGAGCACACTGCTGGCTCATATTCAGTTTTTCACCCACCAGGACCCCCAGGTCCTTCTCAGCAGGGCTACTCTTAAGGAGTTCTTCTCCCACTCTGTATACGTATCTGGAATTACTCTGACCCAAGTGCAAAACCTTGCACTTTGCTGTGTTTAACCTCATTAGGTTCACATGGGCCCACCCTCAACGTTTTTTGAGGTCCATCTGGATGGCATCCCTTCCTTCTGTTGTATCAGCCACACTACTCAGCTTTGTGTCATCAGCAAACACGCTGAGGGTGCACTCATCCCATCATCAATGTCATTGATAAAGATGTCAAAGAGCACCCAAGACAGACCCTTGGAGGACACCGCGTGTTACCGGCCTCCATCTGGACCTAGAGCCATTTACCACTACCCTCTGTCTGCAGCCTTCCAACCAATTCCTTATCCACCAAATAGTCCACCCTTCACATCCATATCTCTCCAATTTAGAGATAAGGATGTGGTGGGGGACCACGTCAAAGGCCTTGCACAAGTCCAGGTAGATGACATTGGTTGCCTTCCCTTTGTCCACCGATGCTGTCATTCCATCGCAGAAGGCCATTGGATTAGTCAGGCACAACCTTCCCTTGGTGAAGCCTTATCAGTGGAGTACCAGTGTTATTTCAAGTGCCTGCAGTGTAGGTAACTAGGTGAGTTATGTTTCACATTTTGTAACTTCAACAGGGACTTCACTGAGTTGTTACCAAGAGACCTGCAAATTACAACCAGGAGACAATTTGTTTACTTGAAGTAAATATTTTTTAAATTCAAAAGAAAATCAACTGTTTAATTTGCTAAAGGAAACATACAGTGGAATGCTTTCTTTTCTTGTTAGTGTCAGCAAAAAATTATTCCCGAGCAAGACCAGCTTATGATTACAGCATTGGAATGTATTTATAGTTGTGAACGAGATGACCAGCTCGCTCTCTGCTATGATATTTTGGAATGCCTTCCACAAAGAGGTTATGGGTAAGTGTTTTCAGCTAGTTATTTTTAATTATTTTAAGTGTTAAATATCATACTGAGGTAATGCTTTAGAAACAGTTGCTGCATCATTAATGGGGATGTAATTTTACTGGAATATTCTGTTCCTATCTGAATTACTGTGGCTGTATGTGTATACATATGTGGGTGTGCTCTATATGTCCTCTACCAAATAATGTAACAATAAATGATTTAAAGCAGTCCAGACCAAGGCTGCTTCTGTATAATTTTTTTAGTCTTTTATATGTTGGTGAATTGAGAACAAACAAGAGTGTTATTTTACTAGTCTTGTTGGTCTAGTTACAGCTACTGGTGTTCTGCACTTAGGACCATGTTGTACTTATTAGCATGTGAGAGAGGTCTTCCCATGGAAAACCTTTATGAAGGACAGGTATTGTCAAGGGAATGAAAGTATGAGAAGGAGAGAGAAACTATTCTCCCAGTATCTTCAACATGTAGGATCCTGCAAAATAGTCTACGGGTAAGCTGTGTTTTTTGGAAACTGAGGAATCACATCAATTTTGGCTGTATTTCCATCAGGAAGTCAAACTGTGTTAATTTTTTCAAGCATAACCATGTAGCTGATTCTTGTTGAAGAATACTTCAAACTTATCACTGCTTATCTTTATATAATATGAATTATGTCAAGAAATTACAAGTTTTTTTTTAATTATATACCTTTGCAGGCAAGAAACAGATAAAACTAGCGCTCTTCATGATGCAGTAGATGAACTGGAACAAATTCTGAGGTATTTCATTTTGCCAAAATAATATATTCTTATGTAAATCACTGGGCATAGCCAAGAGCTTTGTTATGACAAAAAAGTAACAAGAATATTTATCTTGTTTTCAGGGATATCAAAATGGTCATCTGTAAGACTTTATATTCAGAACTAAAAAAATGTATTTTTGCTATTAAAATATTATAAAACACCACAAATGTTTTGCTTGGAATGAAAGTTTTTTTTTTTTTCCTTGAGTAGTAGGAAGGCTACTTTTAAAATATCTGGGGAATTTCATTTTCATCTTGACATTATAATACTTCGGTCAAAAATTAGAAGTTGTGAATATATGTTGTCTTGGTATTTGGTGTTATGCATTAACCTTACAGATTTTTTTCCTCTCTGTTGTTATTCTTGAGTAAATAATATTACTGTAGCTAATCCATACTTTAAAGAGACTGTTTGCATTTGCACTACATTATTTGATAAAGCTTTAAGACTGCTGCAACAGAGGTAGTAGTACAACTGTGCAGAATTTAAAACTGTTTACCATTTATTTGCAGCGTGTCAGAGCTGTTGGAGAAACATGGACTTCAAAAACCTGTTTCCTTTGTGAAAGACACAAAGGACAATGCTGGGGAGGCACGGAAGCTGATGATTAGGCTGACAAGACACATGGGTCGCAAGTTAGTATTCAAAGAGGAATTGGAGATAAAGGGGAAAATGACAGTAAGGGAACAGAACAGCACTTCAGCAAGTGTACCGCATTGTTTTATTATGATAGAGAACTAGTGTTTAAACTGAACGTGGAGTGCATAAAGCACACTTGTTAGACTGATTAATATAATTAGTGTTTTGGCTGCATTCTCCACATGTGAAAAACTCAGTCTTTCTTCAAACTTGTTTCAATGCATTTGTTCAAGTAAACTAGGCATACTGGATACAAAATGCGAAACAGTGAAGTTAATGTATTGTAAATGAGGTTCTTTTAAGACCTAATTAATTTTACGGAAAGTGTAGAATTTGTAAAATAACACTATTTTTTTTTTGTTAGGAGCTGTCGTAGCAGGGTGATTTATTGCTTCTATGCATTGATTCTACTTAATATATTGTCAGTATAATTTTTCCATTTTTCTGTTTAAGAACTACTCCTTTTAACTGATCTTTTAAGTGCAGATCAATTACTACATAGCTGTTGGCATGAGCAGATAAAAAGATTGAATTCTGGTTAGAACAGCTATGACTACTATTTTTTTTTTGCCCATGACATGCACAGCAGTTTATTGGTGGTGATAGGGTAATACGTAACTTGAGCATGCTAGAAGCTTTTTAAGACTTAAAAGATCTTTCGTTAGAAAGATCAAGTCAGTGCCTCTGTAAGAAAAATTCTCTACGTTTTTGTAGAGATAAATGCAAAAATGAAAGCTGAAGCCACTTGAGAAAACAACCGGTAGCTGAAACAGTTTGTGTAGCTTGAAACAGTGATTTTTTTCAATCTTAAAGCAATGTCCCAAAACCATCATAGTGTTTTCATTAAGAGAAGTTTTGATGGCATGGAGGAAATTTTAAAGGAAACGTTGTGGGTTAACAGAGATCCATGAATCCAGAGGGTCAAGAAACTGAATAGCATTCCAATTTCAGGAATAAAATGAGCTTGCTGTTATATTCTCCTACAGTTGCACACAATCAATTAGTCATTTGAGATTGCCTACAGTAAACACCATTTCAGTGATCCTTGGTTGCTGTTAGAAACTTTTTTTTTTACCTTGTTGTTGGATCACTGGGAAGATAGAACTGCCAGCTTTCTGAGGCAATATTGGAAGCTATCAAAACTAACTTGGAGGTCTTGATAAGAATTTATTAAAATCCTTACCTTATCCCACAGAAAACAAACAGAAAAACAATTGCTTCAAACAATTTTAACCCCCGGTCACTATTTAAATGGTAATTAATATTAAAAACATTATGTCTTAATAAATTACTTCTGTTTAAAAGTCCAATTAAAGACTGAAATAGCTTTTAAGGAAGCATATTTTAGGTGATAGAATTGTAGTATGATCTACTCCGTTTCTTTAAATGTATTGAGGAAGAGAATTTTTAATTTTAAAAATATTTGTAGGCAACCATCGATCAGTGAGACACAATGGAAGGAATTGCTCCAGGATATGTTAGACATGCAGCAGAAAGTATATACATGCTTACAATCAGACACTTGCTATGAGGTGAGTTTTATGTTTTGTCATTGATAAATTTCCCAATTAAACTATGAATTCTTATTTCACATTGTTGCTTACAAATGTAAACACATTTCACATACTATTCCTTGATTGTCCACTGACACTTTTACGGTATTTTCAGTCAGCACAAACTTCCTGTGTTAATTCATTTCATCAAAAGCCCCTCTAAACGATGTACTCTTGTATATCGTTTACTTAAACTTATTTTCTAAATTGTGCCACCTTCTGCAGCCTTCATAATACGATTTACAGATGTTTTTAGAAGTAAGCATTTAAAATGGATGGCAGTCTTCCACTTAAATGTTACCTTTAACTAAGCACTTAAACATGCAGTTCTAGTTCGATATTACCCAAGATCCATGTCCTGGGGCTTTTTACTGTCTGCTGTTGAAGTAACATAGTAGGAGATGTCAAATCGAATTTCATTGGAGGAGGAAAAAAAAAAAAAAAAGCCACCTTATATGTGCATAAACCTTAAACGTATCTTGTTATGTGCCAAGGAGAGAGCTAGACTGATGCAGAATTTTCTATGGCATTTACTGTTTATTTCCATTTTCACTTTCATATATTGGTTTATTACAGAAACGGTGCTGTACTCACTATAATCAGTGTTTAAATCTTGACATCTTTAATAGTTTAATGCAAGGGTTGGTTTTTGGTTTTTTTTCCGTTTTTTTTCTTTTTTTAAAAAAAAATATTGGAGTTTTCAGATTTACTGGCTTATGGCTGCCAATCTGATTAACTCTTGGGAAAGGTTTTGAAAGCAAATTAGAAAGAAATGTCAAAGTTGCAGTTGCAAAGTTTTGTGAAATGTGCATGTCACTTTTCATTAGGACTAATACTATTTAAATAAACTATTTTTTCAAATATATATATTTAAGTATATTTAAAATATTTTTTGTAAGGAATTGGAGTGTCTTACAGTGAGCAATGCTTTGATGTGAAATTAATTGTTTTGTGGCAGATACAGCAGTATATTAATGTACACATGTTCTTTGAAGTGTTGGTTAAAAATAGAAGGACGATTTATGTGCTCATTTCTAAATGCTGTGAGTTTCTTCAGAGGTATCGAATTTGTTCTTGTAAGTTTTTGACTTTTAATGTCCTAATGTTCAACTGCTTTTTCAGCTTCTTACATCCTATTAACTTTTCATAACATAAGTATAATTTTATCTCATTTTCTGTACTTACACTTCAAATATTTCTGCAAGAAGCAGAAATAACTAATTACTAGTTACTTAATAAACACATAGATTTGGGGAAAATTCTTTCAAAGATCCTTTTATTCAAAGGAGTTGGTTCCATACAATGCAAATCATCTTACTTGAAATTATTGCTACAGATTATTGAAGTATCATTCTTTCTTTTAGATATTCACGGAAAGTCTTCTGTGCTCAAGTAGTATAGACAATATTCACTTGGCTGGGCAAATGATGCATTGCAGTGTTTGGTCAATGGATCAACTAGCTTCTTCAAAGGGGAAACCACAGTACAGAGTCAGCTATGCAAGAAGTATTGAACTAGTTCTGGCTGCTGGCAGAGAATATTTCAATTCTTCAACCAGTCTGACTGATAGCTGTATGGATCTGGCCAGGTATATTTACAACTATCATGTTTGTAAAGAGATATTCCTCTTTCAATTGAAACTTGATATTTCTTTTCCCTGAAATACTTGATGAATCTTACATGGATTTACTTCTCTTTGTGTAAAAATTATGTGGTAAATGGAAGCGATATCTTTGGCTTATGTAAGTTTTTTTATTTATGTATTCCCCCACCTCCCC
>WBMW01000166.1:0-19332 GCA_013396635.1 Penelope pileata | reverse complement strand
CCCCCCCCCCCCCCCCCCCACTTGCTTTGCGTGTGCATCATGGCAGGCCCATGGTTGCTGGAATGATCTGTTCTAGAATTCAGTTTGAAGACGAAAAAATGTGCAAATCTGTCACTGGGGAGGAAATTCTGTGTCATTTGTAGGCTTTCCATATTACAGCACTGAACTGTGGTTGTGGCCCCCAGTTACTACCACAATGGGCAATAGCATTTTGTGGAGCCTTTTCTTTCTTTTATATTGGTCTTCCCTGACTTTGAGGCTTCACCTGGAGGCTATATGGCTTTCTTGGTTATGGTAAGAAGTAAGCCAAACAGTTTTTCAGACAGGAATTCACGCACAGAGCAGCTTTTCTATAAAGAGACTCCAGTGCACAAAGGTTTATATGTAGAGGTTGAAGTATTGCATGTTCATTCTTGTGTAAATCTAGATATGGAAGTATTTTTTGTTGCTTTTTTTTTTTTTACAGTGTAGGTTAAAATATTCAAATACCTATGTAAAAAATTGATTCTTTAGATTATCCTAAATATTTTAAATAAAGGCATGTCTTCATATTGACAGCCTTTCCCTTTTATTCTAGGGATTTACTTTCTAATTGACCATCTTGCTGTTATGTGTTAATCCAAATGAGTTTTCCTTTTTCCTTAAGGCACAAAACAAAAAGATTTCACTCACAAAGGAAGACATGTCTTTTAAATAATACTTTCGTTTAGACGTGTACGTTTAGCTACTAATTGCAAGAAAGATTAAAGTATTTTTCTTCCTCCCAAGATTAAAATTCATCTTGACCTTCACTGGTATTTATGTATGTGTTAGCACTTCTATGGGAAATATGCAGAAAACCAGCTTTTAACTGACTGAAGTAATACAATCAGATGCTTTGTAATTAATTATCCTTTTTCAAATTGGGAGATTTTTCTCCATAGAACATCACTACTTTAGAACTTCATAGATTGACAACTCATGTATTTTTTTCTTGAGATGTAAAAGAATATTTTCACAGTTTACCTTGAGTAGAGGGTTGTGTTCTCTATAATTCAACTCAAAAATGACAGAAAATGTGATTTATTTATTTGTTTTTCTCTAATCACTTATAGCTTCTACATCTCTCCCATCCAAAATGGGCACATGAGCGTGCATGCACACACATTTTCATTATTAAAGGCGTTATTGCCTTAGGTCAAAGCTGGAAGGCATTCACTTTTACAGCATCAATTATATGTTAGCTGTATTTATATCTTTATATTGAAATCATTTTTTCTTAAACATGTATTCATAAAGATACATGTGAGCGTAGTTACTAGTGAAAGTTTAATTTAAAAGCTGATTGTGTCCATATAATAAACATATGCATATTTTATTATAAGTTTTAGAGTTGTGTAGTATTTATTATATAATTTATCTTCAGAGCAATATTTTATGTTTATTTTTATCAGCTTTGTTTTCATTTTCTGAACTTAGTTGAGGAAACTGAATTTGTGACAAAGGACCTTACATTTTCTTTCCAATCAATGTTTTCTTTTATAGTCTTATAGCTTTTATATGACAAAACTGAAACACGAAAATGGTGTGAAACATATTTCCTTAAGTAATTGCATATTTAAAACCATATCTTGAACATGTTTCATTTAGTAAATCTATTGCAGCTCTAGATTTAAAAGAATTTAGGTGGTGTTCTTATCACAAGTAGGTGAAAAAGAATGTGACTGTGTGATAATAGAATTTGGTTAAAATGCTTGACTGGCCATAACTAGGGTATAGTGCCAAACAATTATGATGAGTATTACAGGATGAACAAGTATTTTGACATTTTGTAAGCAAAGTAAGTTGCTCAATTATTTTGCTTACAAATGAAGAAGTTAGCTCTCTCCAGGAATTTACACTTGGATTTATTCAACAGCTTTCACAAAAGTCTGTTTCCTTCCTGTTTAGATGCTGTCTGCAACTTATAGTAGACTCTCCAAGTGCTATTCAGGAGGAGCTAGATCTCATTCGTGCTCTTGGCTACCTTGAAGAATTTGGTGTGAAAATACTACCATTACAAGGTACAGCATATTTTTATTCTTTATACGGTTTCTTGAATCACATGCATAAATGTGCAAATAATTTATTAATAAATTTCTAAGTGTTTCATGAGTAAACTAAAGGATTCTTCCTTTGTCTCCAAACAGCTTACTTTAAAATGTTTTTTTCAGGTGATGTGAGGTAAGATGTCTGCACATGAGATCTGTATTCTTGAACATAATTTTTGCAGTACTTGTTAATAATTAGAATATTAATTATAGAGCATCAGAAGCTTTCGGTGACTTCAGTGCAGCTGACTTTCTGCTTGCAAAATAGTCCATGCTTATTCATGTGCTGATAAGCTATAAAATAGAGTAGGAGAGAGCCATTTTGTGTGTAGGTAGTTTTCTCGTCTTCACCGGGTTCTTTCATTTTTAAGTGTATAACACAGAATGACAGCAGAAGTGAATTTTTACAGGGTTTTGAAGACATGTTTAAGACTTTAAATCTCTTTTGTAACTCTGATTTCAGTAGTACAGAAAGCTGTTGGACGAAAGTTTGAAAGAAAGGATGTTTACAGACAATGAGATAAAAGAGAAAATGGAATATAGTGCAGTATATTTTACTACTTATAGATTGTGCCAGACTAGCGAAGTTCATTGCTTTATTAACAAGAAAACTGCTCTTCTAACTGAAGGAAATACAATAGAGCTCATCTACCCGGCTTTCAGTAAAGCTTGAATGTATGGTATGTGGGCAACAATGTGAAACTGCATGAACGTTGATACTGAAAGCGCAATAAAAGAACTGGCTGAAAAGGGCACTGAGCACCAATGAAATCTTACATCATAGTGTTGATCATAGTGTTTTACTTTTGTCGTGTAGAGAAGTACTGGGATTTGTGTGAAGCACGTTAGGCCTATAGAAAATGAATCAAATGTTCTTAGTGGCTGTTGTTACATGACTTCAGTGTACTCTTTCTGTTCCCTCTCCCTCCATTTATTTATTTTTCAAGTATTCCTTCACAGTTAACTGATACTCCATATGTGATATTTGGAAATCTTACAGTTTCTGGAACAAGAATGAGCCTGCTTTATGGATCTTACAGTACTGTGCGGTTGACTTTTAGAGCAGAATTTTTTTAGTCAGCTTTTTCAGCCTGTACATACATACTGCAAATTTTTTCTTTATGGATGTGAAGGTGTCTGTGAAATCAAACATAAACGACACAACCCCCCCTCCCTCCCCGAAAATGTGAAAACATAATATTGCATTAACAATGTGTGTTAAATAGCTGATCTGGGTAAATTAGAATATGTGAAATCATGGCAGTAATTTCATTAATGATCTGAGTTTATCCTTTTTTAGTATCTTTGTAAATAAAATCTAAGAGGATTAAAACATTGCTTTCAAATTTTAGTGGAAGCCTTTAGGTAATTGGTAACTTTGATAGATTGTCATGAAAATAATGTTAAAGATCAGTTACTCCCACAGTAAGAATTTTCTGTAGTCTCCTCTCTCACCTATCTTTTTAGCAAACTCATGAGCTGAGATTGCAAACTAGTATTATGATATATTTTAATAAAATCTGAATTTTAGACTCCTCTTTAATGTAAAAGGTGAAGAAAAGTCGATTCTTTCAATTCTTAGATCATGANATGCCCCCCTTAACTATTTCACTGGCAGAGGAATGCGGAAGTGAGTTATGTCCTCGGCTCCGTTCAACACTGCCAGGATGTTATCAGTATCTCGGAGGTACAAGATAAATTCATACTAGACACTACGAGAAGCGTAACTTCTGTTAGAAACTAAGGCAGACATCATTTTGATTTATCATATGTAATAGGTTAAAAAAAATCTTGTTTGTGCTGTAAACATTTACTGCTGTATTCTAATATACGTGAGTAGTAGAATACTAAAGATGTAACAAAAAGTGTAATGTTCTCCTGCTCTTCCGTTTATTTGTTTTAGTCCAATTTGATTTCCAGAACTTACAGTTGAAGTTTTCATTAAACACGTTCTTCTTTGCTGTTGTTGAGAGACCTGGTTTTCATCTGCTTTTAGGTCCAGTATGGTAATACAGAATTTATCCCATATGCATTTATCTCATTTATCCCATTAATATCTTACTGAGTGTTGTCTGGAAAATTTGCAGGCTGTTCTCTGTATTCTGAGAAAATTTTGACTTTTAAAAGCAGTAGCCTGAAGTTAGCTACTGCTAAACTATCTTAAATATCAAAGAAAACCCTGCAACTGAAGTCAGTTCATGATATTAAGTTATACAATTAATGTAATTGAGGTAATCTTTTAATTTGTTAAAATCTTTTTTGGGACAGTGCTAATTGTAATCTTCATAGTTATGTTTAATGCAAGCTGGTGGTGTGCAGGCTATTCCTCTACTTGCTCAGAAAATTTTTCCGTACATCAAATTAGCTTGAAGATTTTGCCTGTCAGTGTATGATGTATCCTATCTGCTCTGAAATAAAATAGAGTGAAATCCTAGTTATTAGCGACACTTTGAATGAAAACTAATGTTTGTTTTAGCAGTCCTTTTTGAGAAAGTTGCAAAAATGACATTTAAAAAAAAATGTAAAAAGCATGTGATTACTCAGGTGAATTTTAAAAAAATCTAGTCTGAAAAACTGGAGCAAAAAGTTAAGTCAGTCTCTACCTTCTTACTCCCACCCCAGCCTGAGAAGCTAGTGATTGTGGCTGCGTTTGTTGTAGTGTTCTTTAACTTTCTGTTGATAGATTTACTTGCTTACAGATCCTCAGTTATCTTTGGGCTGTTTTTCAGATTGTCAGTATTATACTCCCAAGCATTCCTTCTGTGTCAATGTTGCTTAACAAGGAGTATGTCATTGTTAGTATGTAACACCTGTTCTTTTTCCAACAGTGCGTTTATGTTCAGACCGACTCAGTCTCATCAAGGACTGCCTTTCTCAGTTGTCAACAAACTATAAGCAGTCTGCTAAGCTCCTGGGACTTGCAAATTTACTGAGGGTTGCAGGTAAGCTGTTATAAGACATTGAACTGCAGTAAAACGTAGATTCATGTTATGCTCTAGGACATCTGAGCTGATTGTTGGAATATGTGTTCAAGGATATCACTACAAATTCATCTGGAAAAGCAGTCAATGGGTCAGAATGAAATAATTTATTTTAATGAAATATTTTACCTTCAAGCTGGTCTTGAAGTCAGCTTTTCTGACCTTTCATTAATATTGAAAATGAGATTAGACAAGGCTGTTCTTGATTTTGAGTAAAAGCTTATTTCAGGCTGGAGGAGTTGTGGATGAGAATATTTTGTCTTACAGTCATTTGATATTACTAAATTTCCAGTAAATCTTATTCTGTCTGTTGAATAAGGTAGGTTGATTTTAATAATAGTCACATTTAAGTTGAAGGAGAAAAGTCATCCATGATGTCTGCCTAACAACTGAAATTGATACTTCTGTTTATGCTGTATCTTATTTATGCACTATAACTAATGCTTTAGCGTAGTATTCATTTGAAGAGCTGAACATCTTCAGGGATTAAATGCTTAGTATGTTAGCTGTCTTTATTTATTAACTGTCTTGTTACTTTTACAGAGATCTGAACTCTAATTTGTTTTAGAATTGCTTAATAAACTAAACTCAAGTTCTCCATATTTCTTGTGGGTTATTCAAGCATTAGCATCTATTTTGAGTGATAGAGAAGAAAGCGATAAATTCTTCTGAATTTATCACTCAGAGGTGTCTTTTTAAAGACACTGTCTTTTTTGTTGTTGGCTTTTTCTTATATCAGTATCTTACTGTTTTATTGCTTGTACATGCTCATTCTATTAAAATTGTGGTGCATTTTTAATGTGTAGGAAAAAATGAGTGACTTTTTGAAAGGGAAAGAACAGAGGAAGAAAAGATCCTAGAAGTATTGTGCCTAAAATGTGTTGTATATTTAGCTTAAAGTTTCTGGTAAACGGTTGGATTTTTGAAAAACACTTCATCAATACAACTGCAGATCATATACTGCCAAATTTATATAGTGGGCAGATGCAGCATGGTATATAAAATGTGTGTGTTCTGGCATTGCTAGTTCCTTTCTTTCTCCTTTTGTTAAATCTTTCAAGATACTTTTTTTTAAATTTATATTGGGAAACTTAGCAGTGACAGTTACTGTGTAATACTGTTTTCTGTACAGGATATTTATTTATAAGCAAGGCAAGCATTCAGTATGATAATACCATAGTTGTGATTATTATCTGATTTTATTTCTTTTAGGAGATGGGCTTTGGAAAACATTGGCTTCTTCAATTTTAAGGAATTCAATATTTCTTTAATATTTTTCAGTTTTCCTGGGATATGAAAGCTGTAAGCAGCAAATCACTATTTGAGAATTTTTGTGCTTGACATTCCATCCTATTGACTAGTATACAGAACAGAGTGAAAGCTCTCAATAAGCTTACAAAGCAAACACGCCTATCATTGTTATTTAAAAAGTCATGCATACAGATACAATATTTGTCCGCCAGATTAGAGAAGGAGGTAGAGCTTCACTCTACAGTCCTCAGTTACTGCTGTATGTATTTTCAGTCAGTGGAATAGATAACCTTGAAAAGTTGCATATGATTTTAATAATCTCCCTAACTGATAAGTTAAGTGGAAAGCTGACATAGCCTTAATCGTAATCTGTAAATGAATATCATCTTAAATTTTAATAGTATTTAAAAAAAAAAAAAGTAACATTTTAAAAAGGTGTTTCAGTATCTGTCAGTTCATAATTTGAGTTTTATTGAGTTACAATTTAATATAAACATGGTGAAGACTTCAGGATTTTGGCCGTTAGAATGAAATCAACCATTCATGTTATTCTACAAATTAGTTGGTTGCCAAAAAAGAGAAGTACACATACATTTTAAGATTTGTGAACCAACAAAACTCAAAGCTTGAAGTATGAAAATAAATTCTAAGATACTGCTCAGGTAATGAGTATCAACTGGTATCTTAGGTTTGCAGTTTAAAGACAGCTAGTCTTTGTTAGGATTAAAACTACTGGGAAAGGGCAAAGTGATTTTTTCACAGGTTCTTATGAAAGGAAATGGTTTAATGGAGATGTATTGTTATGAGTCTGGATATTGGAGAAGGAATCTGGGGATTAAACTTTACAGACTTGCTTAATGAAGAATTACATAAAGCACTGCTTGAAGAAATAATTGATTTTTATGTCTAATTAGTTTTTTCACTACTTAAACAATTACCCTGATTTATGAGCTAACTTTGCTGTGAGAGAACTTCTTGTTTTGTCTTGTGGAACATGCTTACCTATATCAGTTGTGTGTCAGGTTTGTCGTCCTTTGCATTCCCAACCCACCATTGTAGTGTGCTTGCTCTTGCTTTGTCTGCTAATGGGAGAAATTTGTTTCAGTTTTTTCCCCTCTGCCCATCCCATCTGATTACTGATCTTGAAAGACACGCTTCACAGAACCACCCATATCTATATAAATTTTGTGTGTGTATGTAGAAGATAAAGCAAATAGCCTATAAAATACCGTGAGTTAAATTTCTACTCAAAACTCAATATTCAACTCAGTGTTTTAACTTCAACTCAACAAGAATGCATCTGCTATGCAGAGAAGAGTAGGGTGCATGTGGTCATCCTGAAGGAGCTTCAGGAGGTGTGTTCTGAGTATAGTTTATTTTAGGGAGCAACACTGAAAGCAAGTAGTAGCTCTGATAAGTACGAAAATAAATTCTGAAATACTGCTCAGGTGATGATATATCAGCCAGTTTCTTAATTGCTTTAAGGTATTTGATTAATGACAGTAAACTCTACTTAAGCCTCACATTATCACTTCCTCTAAATTAGACACACAAGTGTTATCTTAATTTTACAGATGGGCAAAGTGAGGGAAGGAGAATGTGCTCAGCATGGCAGTAAGCAAACCTGCACACGGTTAGTGAACTGGAGGTGTTCTATGTCTCATATTCCATTCTTAATCCATACTTCCTGTTAAGAAAGGTTGTGGAAAAAATTCACTTTAGGTAATTACTTGTTTAGAAAATGGAAAACTGACAAAAGGAGTGGGGGAAAAAAAAAAGCTTATGTATCAGAAATTTAGAGTGCCGTCTCTGCTGTTATTTTAGTGTTCTTTATTATGGAACATATTATAAATTTTGGATGTCTATCAAAATAGCAAGGGAAACAATTTAGACTTAAAGGTTTTCACTTTTATAAAGCTTTATTATTAAATATCTCTTCAAATCAGGAACAAGGATACTGAAACAGTGAATTTTTCTCATGTCTGAATAGAAGAATGAGAGCACGCTGCTAATCTGCAGCGGGTTGTGTTTTAAGTGACTGCACTGTTGAGGCAATGAGCCACATGAAAAAGGGTTCGGGCTGTGCATTGCGGGGGATTCACCAGTCATGTCGGAGCTGACAGTTATTCCACAGCACAACAGTGTGCATCAAGATAATGGAAGTTTAAATGAGAGAAAAATGGAGCTGAGATGAAAAAATATAACTATGGACTGGAAGGAAAACGATCTGTGTATTTTATATTTCTGTAAAACATGCAGAGATGTATCTGCATCAAAATTAATTAGCTGAAATAGTGGGGTGGATGACTTGACATATGGCTACTCAAGCACAGTTGAGAAGAAAGCGGCTCTTTGCTCCAAGTATTCCTCCATTCGTTCCTCCGATACCACTGATTTTTAAGGAATAATAGATAACGATTATTTGATTTAGCTGAAATCTGAATAACAATAGCTTGATTATTGCTGTTTGTTTTTGTCTGCTATTTAGACAAATCTCTCCATAAGTAGTAATGCTGTCAGGGTGAAGTAGTGGGTATCATAAGGGAACTACAATCTTTTGCTTTCAGAATGATGGTTCGCATCTAGCTTTTGTAGACAGAAACATGTCTTTGTCATGTGTAATTGCTCTTGCCTGGATAAGAAGTTCTCAGGGTTCAGAGAGCAGAATTTTGCAACATAAAAACCTTGGATGTGATTAATTTGCAACACCATGCATTGGCAGTATATAGGGCGAGAGGCCAAAAGATGGGAATGATCGGAAGCCGAAGTGTTCTCCCGGCTGTGTTAGTCGTGACGTGCTGGGATTAGGGGAATCTTGATTGAGCTCTGTAATTACGGAAACTTTACTTCCCTGAATGTCATTCTAGCGCAGCTGCTACATCTTATCTTTCAAGAAAGATTTGAAAACAAATTCGTTTTTCCTACATTGATGATTCTGCAAAATAGAATTAAAAACATCTATGTAATTTAAGAGCATGTGCTCTTTAAATAGCTTTTGGACCGGCTCTGTTTAACCTTCTGAAATATTAGCATTTCATTAGTTGCAGTAATACAGTTTCATAAACCAGTGCCCTTTTCACATCTGTCAGTGACTCCCTAAAATCACTTCTAATAAGAGGGGACAAACATGAGCAAGAAGTTTGCGTTGAAAAATCCACTCACATTATTGGTTTCTTGACATCCCTCTTTCCTAAATTAAAATGAATAGCATGAGATTGGTTTTCCTGTGTATGTTTAGTCACTTTTTCATGTAGTGCATGAATATGGGGACTGTTTTTAGCATGAGACTGAACCAACTGCTGTCAATAAGATAAATAATTCTTAAATTCTCGTGTTCACTCTAAATTGGAAAAAAAAAAAAGCTTAATAATAATAATGAGCTAATAAGGATGATAAGAATAGATGTTACTTGTATTGACTATAACTAGCTTTGAAAAGGAGATAAATTTTCTGATTAGATTTTAATCTGTGAATGCTGACGTCTTAAAATCAAGGTCAGGACATTTGTCCACAGAGATTCTTAATGAAACTTCAGTCAAAAGATAGCAGCAGTATCCAAAGTGTTACTTTTGACTCATCCTTTTGGGGAAGAGGCATTGTTCAGATGATCTAGTGACCAAGATGTATGTATTATGTGAGAAAGTAGTTTCTGTTCTACTCTCTAAATTTAGCAGGGTAGGGATTTTAAATATCTATGTCTTTCACATCTTAGGGATCCCTGGCTACATGAAGTAGGAGTTCAAATTGGGGGCTTTGTTTACTGTAACAAAACATAACTATAAATATCAAAAATATTTTTCTATTACAATTTATGCAAAAAATATCAGTGTTTGGATTTGTATGTCCCTTTAATATCAGTTTTCATCTGTTTTGGCAATCATGTAAGTAAGACAACATACATTTTTCTTCTGACTTTTTTTTTTAGCAGTTTTAATGTATTTTGTAGTTTTTAACCAACTATGATGCTAACTTTTTAAAAAAAAAAATTATCCGCTGCTTCATTTTTGAGAAAAAACAGATAATTTTATTTCCAGAAGATGATCTTCATGTTGTGGCATATAGCTTTCTTAAGAAATATATTAGGAAGCTTATTTTGATTATTCCTTCTAACTGACTAATAAAAATGTTTATTTTTTCTTACAGGAGATGACCAGATAGAAAGAAAAGGTCAAGTTTTAATCCTTTTAGTGGAGCAAGCTCTCAACTTCCAGGATTACAAAGCAGCTAGTATGCATTGCCAAGAGCTCATGGCTGCAGGTGAAGTAAATAAATGGGGGTGTGGCATGGTGCGATGGTGTTTGGAAAGCGCACTCTGAAGTTATGTTACTTCAGATTGATCCATTTCATTCAAAAATCGGTACTTCATGCAAGTCAGCTGTGGAAGGCATGTGGTAGAAATATAACAATTTGTATGTATGTCACAGATCTACTCACTCACAGTGTCTTTTGGAGCAGCATTGTCTTTTTAAAATCAGTTTGGTCCACTGACATCTCTCAGTGGAATATGTATACTGTAAATCAGATAATCCTTTATGTTTTGTATCAGAAGCTCAGAAGTGTATCCCATTATGGATTCAGTTTTTAGTTGCATCTTCTATACTTTTGCTTGTAAGAAAACAGAAGAAAAAGTTTTAATTTGTCAAGTTGTTAAAATCTTCCTTTTGCTATGTTTTGATATTACATTTTTCTTAATGGTCAAACAATGTTTAATTGCAATTACAAATGTATATTGGTCCATATGCATTCAATGTTATGGATACACAGTTATGCGTCTCTGTAAAATTCTTTATGGGATCGTTTTTCAATATCCTTAAGCAGTGTTTCAGCCTGTAAAAGTTCATTCATACAGTATAAAACCTTTCTCTGCAATTGCTATCCCACTTGTTCGTTGCTTCAAGTAACTAAGAAAAATTTTGTTAGGCAGCTGGTAAGAGTACTGCATTTAGTTTTCCATTTGAAGTAAGCTTAGAGTATTATAGGCTCTAGTAATAAGTACTGGCTTTTGTTTCTTACTCAATATCACAGGACCCTAATTCTCTGTTACTTAGGGTCACCATGGTTGACACTGACAGTACCTCTGAAATTTGATAGGATAGGTGTTTGAAAGGATCTTCACTACTATAGGGGTGTGTGATCAGCTGGAGGTTATCTAGAGTCACCAAAACTTGACCTCCAATGAGTCCATTGTAAAGGATTTAAAGTGGGCTCACGTGCAAGTCTTTTAGATTGCTTTCTATCAAGGCAATTCATGTATTTGTGTTATTTATGTATGTCTTTTATGTGAGGTATGAATGGAAGTAAATGACATGGATGCTGAGATGGTAAGGAATATAGATTTTCGTTCTCTGGCTCTTTTTTCTGCCTCAAGATTGTGGGAGGGTAAGGTTCTTGTAATTTGTCAGGTGGTACTCTCGTTCTTATTAAGGTATAAAAAGAACTTCTGCTCATTATCAAAGTTTATTTCCTTAAGTTCATACTTTGTCTGCCCTCCACCCCAGCAAGTTTATACTTGCTCTACTTGTTCCATGTATCTGTACTTGTTCCACTCTTTTTCTACTTTCACTGTTGTATTTCAGCATGAGATCTTTTCCTAAGTGTTATTATATAATGGCTGCTCAAGTAGAAGTGCTATTCTTGTAATGTATTGAATATGATTTAGTATGATTTTCTTACTGCAATGTAAAGATATAGTGTGTGGGCTTACAGATTCCCATTGTAATGATGTCTACAACATGGTAACAGTGAGTCTTCTCTGTATTTGGTCAGTCCGAACTTGAGTTATATTTGTTTTATTGAGCCTTTACAGTACTTTTCTCAGGCTGCTTTGACAGGAATGCCATGTGTCCTCCTTTATCTCATTCAGCAAGAATTATGCAGGATCATCCTGCCTCTTGAGAAGCTTACCAAACTTGCAAGTAAGTTTTGTGTTCCCTTGTAGGTTATTCTAAAAGCTGGGAAGTATGCAGTCAGCTTGGGCAATCAGAAGGCTACCATGACTTGGATATGCGTCAGGAACTCATGGCTTTTGCTTTGACACACTGTCCTCCTAGTGCTATAGAGGCATTGTTGGGAGTGAGCAGTTCATTGCAAACCCAGGTGGGTGTTTCTGAAACTCCTTCATGCAGCAGTTCAGTGTTTACTAAGGTGTTAAAGGGAACTTCTGCACAGTTTTGTTTCCTTAAGCGCATCTGTCTGCCACCCTCATCCCTTCAAGTCTGTACTTGTTCTACTCCATTTTTCTATTTTCACTGTTGTATTTCAGCATGAATTTTCTTTTAAGCAGTTTTATGCTTACTCAAGTGGAAGTGCAATTGTATTCTTCATATTCAGTACTTCTGATGTTTTAACATTCTGTTTGCAAATATGTTTAGATCCTTTTTCTAATGTTATCCAGGTTTTGTCACCTTTGTATACCTTAAAATGTAACTTGATTAAATGTCCATATAAAAGTTCATTAAACATTTTTTCTTACCTTTTTAGTATCAAAACTACCGAATATGTGATAAAATTCTTTTCTCATTGATTCCAACCATTTATTGATTTTAACAAATACAATACCATTTGCATTAGAGCCACCTTTAATAATTCTGTAATGACTGACTTAGCAGAATCAGCTCTTAGGTGTTCAGCTGATCATATTAGGCATGTGAAAACAAATTACTGTGGCATTTAAATGCAAGTTATGGCACGTTGACATAGCAAACCTTTAGTTTTTATTTTGAAACTGTGGCTCAGTCATTTAAGTTATCAAGAAGTTAAATTTCTCTTCAATTTAACTGTGGCTTTGGCCTACTGTTACTTGTCTAAATTCGTGTTTTTCTTAGCTGAGTTCACAGCATTCATAGATTTGTTTCTGTATGACACATTTTAGAGGGCATGTGTTCTGTCTCCAGACACAAGGGAGTGAGGAGAGCAATAGATACGGTACATATGCAATCTAATTAAGGCAACTGCAAGTGCATATTCTTTTTCTTTACAAAATTAGTTGTATAACTATGTGTATGAGAAATATGGGAATCATAAAGGCAGTCTCTGCAGCTTCAGTAAAAGGATAACATAAGAATGAAACTCTACAAAGGGTTTCAAATAGCTTGCAGAAGCAAGACTATGTACTAATATTTTCGTCGTGAAAGCACTTGAATTTCAGTAGGTAGGTACAATTCTGAGCTTAAACACAAATGGAATCTTTGCAGAATCGATACCTGTACAATATGGAAATAAAAGAATGTTACCCTCCCTTATGTGCCTATACACATAATTAAAATTTGAAGTTAGGTAAACGTTTGGTGCTGTATAAACCAAAATGTGATAGACATTCTGTCAATTCCTTGTCCCTATATTGTTTCTTCTAAAGACTTCTTTTCCTGTTAGTTGTATGGCAGCACTGCTGCCCAGCCCCTGCATATTGTACTCTTGTATCCCTCTTATCCAAGGGACAAAATTATCTTCGTCATTCACAAAGCTTGGTATTGAATTGGTTTCTTTGCTAGTGCAATATGATTTGTTTCAAGCATGCAGGGATGATTTATTTGGTACTTGCCCCTGGCATCCAAGCTCAAATCGTGTTTTCCATCAAAGCATGGTTAATCAGTTTCTTCACTAATTGTTTCTTTAAAATCTACACATAATTTTTTTTTAGCACGCTTCCTTAATGACTTTGTGTTCTGACTGAATGTGCTCTCTTTATATATGTGTGGGTAGATAAATGCAAAAAATCTTTACCAGAAGTTCGTGGTAAAAAGATGATACAAAAAGGCTGTGTCTAAGCATTTCTTGTGAAACTTCATTAGTTTTGTGGCCTGCTAATGTGACATCTCTGCCCATCACCTCAGTGGCACAGTTCCAATAATTGTGTTTTTCATGGAAGTTCTTTACATAGTACAGAAGAGTGCACGTAGCTTAAAAAAATATATATATATCTCAAAAAACAATTTTTACATCATGGAAAATATATTGCACAGAATTCACAGAGAAGGGAAAGTCATTTTGCGTAAGGACTACGAGAGTGAGAAGATGTCAGATATATCTGTTTTCTTCTCCCTACCCCTTTCACCGCCTCACTTCTTATTTTTCTGTCATGGAAGCTTTTGTCTCAGAATTTCTTGGCTTTCTGTTGTCATTGGAGTTTTAAACACTATATTTGATTATTTGTCTGGTAACAAATTATTCTGTCTCTGTAGATTCTCTATCAGGCTGTGAATTACCAGTTACTTCCTTCAGAAGGAGGTGAGAATGTGAATACTTCAGGATCTTCTTCGCTGATAAGTAAGGATGCAGAGGTGAGCTTTAGAGAGAGTCCTTAACAATGATTTTGTTCTGTATTAAGCTAGAGAGTTGAATCTAAGTGTGAGCTACGTTAAATGTGTGGCATTTAAGGCTGCTAACTTCCATTCTTTGGTTGTTTTAGGTTCAAGGGTTTGCTTATATACACGCTATTCTGATTTTTGTTGTTGTTCTTGGTTTTTTTTTTTGTTTGTTTGTTTCTTCCGAGGCAATCTTACCATATGTTCAATAACTTCTTTTATTGCTCTAGCATGCACTAGGAAATTGTTCACCTGAAATCTTTGGAACTTCAGGGCAAAAATAGCAGTCTAGTTGGAATTTCAAAGAGTTGTGATATATATAAAAATACAATATATATTTGTATGTGTACACACACGCACATATATGTATTTTTTGTGATTAACTGAAGCTGCATTTTGTGGTTTAGTAAAGTAGTTTTAATTCTGTAACTGCTAAATTAGAATGCTAGTGGAAAGAAGTAGCTGTAATTCCTTAAGGTATCGTGTTCTTAAAGGAGTTCATCTAATGTCACTGAATTCTTGTGCTGAGGAAGAGAAGGTCTCAAGGTGGGCTCCATACTTGCACTATTTAAACTCCTGCTGGCAATTTAATCAATGATGCACAGAGAATAATGAAACTAACCAGCTATTAGGTGCTTGATTGAATTACTTAATCATATATATCAATTTGAGATGTCCTGAGGCATCCTCCTGTCCTTACCTACTGACCCCAGAAGTCTAGGTCCTCTTGTTAGATCCAAAAGTATTGTGAATGTGTCTTAATTACTGTCATGTATATCAGACATGAAAGTCATCAAAGCCTGTGTTTACGTAGCTGAATGAAAACTAATGGTCTGTGCTTAAGGTTGCATTACGTTCGAGGTTCCAGTGATGGTAGTAGCCTTAAATCATTAGACATCCAGTGGCACCTGAATTTTAGTGTTGTAATTTTGAGCTTAATCCTTTTTTGTAGTTTCTCATCTAGGTTTTGATTTATNCTGGGAGGAGGGAGGGGGTGAGCGAAAGGCTGTGTGGTGTTTCCAGGCCTGCCAGCTCAAACCAAAACAGTTTGCAAGAGTTTTTGATGTAAACAGGTTTGTTATATAAGTAAAAAAGGGGGAGGAAGAATACCAAGCACCGAAAACCAAACCAACCAACCAAAAAAACCCACAAAACCAAACAAGAGCAAACAAAAACCCACAAAAAACCCAGACCTTCCAGGACACAAAATAGTAATATAGAGTATGCATGTATGTCTATATTAAAGAGATTATTTGAATTCCCACTGTTCAATAGGAGTGCCAAAAACAGAAAAAGAAAGAGGAGAGCTAAGATTTGGTGTTCTGTTTTCCTCACTGTGTGTAATTACAAAACCTTTAGCTTTTCTTTCATGTAGTCAACCTATGGAAGTTTTCCTTAAAAATAACAGATTTCAGTGTCAGCATTTGTTACCTTCACAAGGCTATTAATGCATAATGTGTATTCAGAGTATGCTTTCTATATATTTTGATCCTTACACATTGGCTAATTGTCATTAACAACAACAACACACCCAAAAATCAATGTTGTAGGTATTTTAATTTATTACTCTTTTGTGGCTTATTTAAAATAAATAAGTTTGCTTTGTTTTTTGTTATTGGGTTAACTGTTTGGATCTATATAAAAATGTGTGTATAAACATATGCAAATATTTTAGCTGTTATTTTAATTACCTTCATAATTTAAAATTTGTTGGCTTTATTTATATCAATTTAGATTCACAGAAAATAATTTCCCTTAATCTCTAAGCTACAGTGTCCTTCTAAAGATAACACTAAAGGATACAATCATCTTACTAAATTGGATCTTCAGTAATCTTTAAGAAATATCTTGGTTTATCAGATGTTAATTCAGGATGGAACAATTATAGACTGAAAGTGTTATTGTTCCAGTTGTACAGAAGAATGACTTTTCAGATGACACAGTTCTTATTTGTGCAGAAAATACTGTAATGATGTGTAAAATTCTTTTCAATATTTTTTCTGACAGCGGTAAGGCTATACCAGCACATAAGTTAGCTCGTCAGTTTTCACACTACTGAAGGAGCTTTACTTTTAAAAATATGTTTTTCTCAAATGCAATTGAGAACTTGGATTGGGGGGAAATAAAATCTGGTTTTGTTCTGTTTTCCCCATTTAATCCCCAGAATCGTTTAAGTGTCCTGAAGCACTCAGGCAAATAAACTAGTATCTGTATATAACATTTAAAATGCGTAACAAAAGCCTGTAGTTCAAGTCAGGAGTGTTTTGGTGTGTTGTTTTTTGTTTGTTTTTATTTTTTAAATTAAAAACAATAAATCAATTAACAAGAAATCCTCCCCCTCCCAAAAACAAACAAACAAATGGAAAAAACAAAAACCAAAAATACGCAGCACCAAAACCCACCAGACGTAGGCTACTGTGTTGTTATTTACTTTTCTGACTAGTAGTAGTGCTTTTCTGGTGTATTGCACTTAGCATGTTCTTTGTTCATTTGGTGAAATAAGAGCTGAAATTTCCACTTCAGTTGATCAGATTATTAGTGATGCACCTGTGAAATACAGAATATGATTTCAGGAGAAAAAATAATACGCTGAAGTTTTAGAGAAAAGGGAAGCTTCAGTCAGCTTGAGGCAGTGAATAATACCAAACAAACAACAGCAAAAGGTAAAAAAATAAAAGGTAAAAAATAAGATTGTCTGCAGTGAAGTTTTACTTATTGAAGCTAACGGATATTTTGTCAATAAAGTTACTGTGGGGCAGAATTCTCTTGAGCATAACTTCTGCTCTGATAACTGTTGCTCTGTCTGATATTTTGTCATGAACTACTAAGTTGTGAATTAACACATCACATTCACTTGTTCACTTATTCAATTTCAGTAAACATTGGTATAAGGGGAGTGAATAATTGATTTGTTAGGGAGAAATGTTGGAGTTAAAGCTGTAAAAATTTGCTGTATGGAGGGGAATATTTGTATTTTCTGTTGTTGGAGACTTCACATCAGCATGGTAATTATGTTTATATTCTAATGTGTAAACTCTGTAAAGCATGCTATGGACATAAACCTTTCATGGCTGGAATGATTAGTACAGATCAACCAAATGTATGTTTTGTGTATTAATTAAATACTTCGCATGAGGAAGAGCTGATGTAGAAAACTTCATTTGCAGAGCACATCCTCTACTTTAAGAATTGATTTTTACTGTGAGTCTGCTGGAACCGAGTGAAGGTGCTTTGCAGGACAACATACATATGTTGTAAGAATGGCTCAGGCTTGAGAATAGGCTAGGATCTTGGATTCTTCATTGCAGTCTGTTAGACTTGCTATATTTGGACCTTGTAAGTGCTGAGAGCAGAATTTCAAGTCTTGGTGGTACTGTGCTTGGTCTGGAGATGAGTGTTTACAGTTTTTTTTTTACTGAGAATTCAATTTAGTAAATGCTACTTTTATTAATACAAGATTGTCTCTACTATCAGAGAGATCATTATTTTAATATAAGCACTCAGCAGTTATGTAAAACATTACCATTATAAACTTTGGAATTATACACAGCTGATATCCATGGACACATGAGATTATAACTGAACAAGAGGCAAAATGTTCTACTGATCATGCTACTCACTTCAGATTGAAACTCTTACATAACTGTTAACCTTTTTTTTTTACAACAGCTGTTGCCTACATTAATGAATATTAAAATAAGCTATTAATATAGCATATTAACATGGCACGTGTTAACTCTAATCTGTTTTGGCTTTAGGTCATTGCTGTAATTAAAGCACGGGTCTAACACTTGTCATTGTGTGTTGGATATGCTCACAGGATGAAAGCAGCGTCTCTTCTAGCCAGTCTGCTGATTTGTTGTACTGGACGACAGCAAAAACCATGAAGGTGTTGTCTAACACAACTACAACTACAAAAGCCATGCTGCATGCTGTCAGTGATGGTCAGTGGTGGAAGAGATCACTAACTTATCTTCGACCATTACATGTAAGGGATGGCTGATATGTCTCTGGATCTTTACACGTTTACTGATAGAAGTAGTATAGAAGGAGGGCTCCTTTGTAGGTAACCTCACAACTGAAGACCTCAAACTAGTAAATTAACTAGAGATATCAAAGGGCTGTTGGCAAGCAAATCCCAGTGAAAGAATGTGTTTAAAGGTGTTTTCTTTTCCTGTTTTCTAATCTGTTTTCTTTCGCTTTTTTAGCGTAGTATGAGAAGGCATAGTGTAAACTTGGTCGAACTTCAGAACTTTGGGTAATGAAACATAGGGAATTCAACGTTTTCAGTACTGTCATTTTATATTCAAAGCTGTTTGCTTCTCTATTTCTCTTTTCTACATTATTTACTTCAGTGGATTTTCTACAACGCTTATGATTCCAGTTTTTCCAATACTGCTTTTAAGTGTGATTTTAAGAATAATGTACTTTATTCAGCATCACTTTGTGTAGAATGGCTCTTGTCTTGATCTGCATTGAATTCAGGAATATTTACATTTTCAGGTGCTGCTTCCCTTCTTGAATAGCAGTTACAGATTTTTTTTAATGACTTAATGACTAAGCAGGTTTTTTTTTTTTTTTTTTGTTTTTTTTTTTTTGGCCAGGGTCAAGAATTTGGAGATGTGTTAAAAAGTGGGCCTGGAGAAAATGTCACTGTGGTAAAGCAAGGCTGTCATCCATTTTATGAGTCTCTAATTGCTGACCCATATGTTGCAGAAGTAAGTTTCT
>WBMW01000165.1:18269-32436 GCA_013396635.1 Penelope pileata | reverse complement strand
GACTGAGCGGCCTGGGATTGGTCACCATACCATTCTTGAACCAGGTCGCCACGCCAACGATAGGCAACAGGAGGTTAGGAGCTGTCTTGAGCAGAACAACCACTAAGTAGTAGAGTTCTCTATTCTCGGTGAAGCCAGGAGGAAGGTCAGCAAAACCACTACCTTGAATTTCTGGAGGGCAGACTTTGAACCACTCAGGACACTGGTAGGGAGGATCCCTTGGGAATCTGTCCTGGATGGTAAAGGGATCCAGGAAGGCTGGACATTCCTCAAGAAGGAAGGAGGAAAGGTGCAGGAGCAGGCTGTCCCAGTGTGCTGTAAAATGAGCCAGAGGGGAAGAGTAGTGTGGATGACTTCTGCTGAGACTCTGGGAGAAAAAGAGTCTACTTCTTCTGGAAGAAGGGATGGGCAACTCGAGGAGATTACAAAGAAGTTGCTAGGATATGCAGGGAGGAAATTAGAATGACAAAAGCCAAGCTTAAACTCAACCTGGCCACTGCAGTAAGAGAACAAAAATATTTTTTTACAAATATATTAATGGTAAGAGTGAAGAAGAGCTAAGGAGAATATCCATTCTTTACTGGATGTGGCAGGAAACGTGACCACTGAGGATAAGGAAAAGGCTGAGGTTCTCAGTGCCTTCTTTACGTCTGTCTTTAATAGTCAGACCACTTATCCTCGGGATACTCTACCTCTGACCTGGAAATATGGGATGGAGAACAGAACAAACCCCTCACAATTCAGGTGGAGACAAGTTAGAGACCTGCTCCTCCATTTGGACAGTCACAAGTCCATGGGGCCAGATGGGATCCACCTGAGCATGCTGAGGGAGCTGGCAGAGGCGATTGCCAAGCTGCTTTCCACCATCTATCAGTGTTCCTGGTCAATTGGACAGGTCCCAGAGGATTGGAGGCTTGTCAATGTGACTCCCATCTACAAGAATGGTGGTAAGGAGGATCCGTAGAACTACAGGCCTGTCAGCCTGATCTTGGTGCCAGAAATCAGCAGAGATAAAGAGTGCCAGCTATGGATTTCTCTTTAGTTGCTTTATTCAGCACTAAATAGGGCATCTTCACAAAGAAAACTTCCACAGGCAGCATATGCTGTGCTAAATGTTTCGAGCTTTTCTTTCCCTAGATGTATAAACTGTTATTCCAGGTACAAGCAACATCTTTTAACACCTTGTGCTGTTAGATAAAGGTGACAGACTGAAATGAAACTAAGGCAGTGCAATCCACCAAACTTTATGCAGACTGGCATCTGGTGTTATGAAAAGCTAGTAAATGCACCAAACAGATATTCCTCTTTAAATTTTCAAAGAATGGAAGTGCAGTTTCTGCTCAGTTTCTCTTCCTCTTCAGTTCCTAAAAATATCATTTCAACTCAAACATCAACCACATCATCACTGATGTTCAGTTAACAGTCTCACTCACGCTACATTTTAGGCCTATCCAGGTTTGTAAGGAGCAAGTGCTTATATATAAATTTTAACAGGTTAATTTACACTGGATGGGATATCTTTATCTAAGCTTCTCTTTGGAAATGTTGAAATAAAAGTTCTCTGAAGAAAACAATTGTCACAAAATGAAATTCACAGAGATTGTTGAGTTTCATCTCCCCACCAAAACAAAGGAAAAAAACCCCTATCCTAACCATCTCTTCTCCCATGAAAATCATGTGTTAAGAGGAGATTCATAAGCCTTGAAATGAAACAAAGCTGAGTGTTAAGCTTTTAATGAAATGTTCTAAAGCCAAACTAGTTAAACATGGTTTGGAGTTTAGTACAAATACTTGACATGGCTGAATATGCCGAAGATGCTTTGTAGTTTTACCTTCAATACTAAAAGACATCCAAAGGAACAAAACAGCCGAAATAGACATATTTCTTTTCCTTTCTGCTCTCACTTCTTGTAGTGCTTGCTTTTTAAAGCACTGGGTTTTAAAATATGACTCTTTTCATTCCCTGAATGAAAAAAGAAAAAGGAGTAACTAAATGCCATCACAAAATAACTTAAGTACTGTTTCTTCGGCACACTTTGTCTTTTTAAAAATCAGTAGATTTAAATAATGCCTTTGATGTGATTAGAGGCAAGAGGGGAAGAAAAAAATGTCAACATGCTTTTGCAAAGATATGAAGAGAGTTGTCATTACTACTCAAAACACATTATGTTACTTCTAAAAATGTAGAAAGTGCATTCAACAAACACTGTTAATATATTTCCTTTATGAAAAAGCAGAGTATTGCTTCATGGACGCACAATGATCTGCAATTAATTCCTTAATGTAACATTATACTTGTTGTTGAATAAAATTCTTCTTCCCTATCACTTGCCTAAAGGAACAAAGCATAGGCTTTCATAGAATCATAGAATGGCCTGGGTTGGAAGGGACCCCAAGGATCATCACGTTCCAACCCCCCTGCCACAGGCAGGGCCACCAACCTCCAGATTAGGTACTAGATCAAGTTGCCCAGGACCCCATCCAACCTGGTCTTGAACACCTCCAGGGTTGGGGCATCCACAACCTCTCTGGGCAGCCTGTGCCAGCACCTCACCACTCTCAGTGAAGAACTTTCCTCTGACGTCTAATTGAAGCCTTCCCTCCTTCAGCTTAAAACCATTCCCCCTTGTCCTATCACTATCTACCCTTGTAAAAAGTTGATTGCCCTCCTGTTTATAATCTCCTTTTAAATAGTGGAAGGCTGCAATGATGTCTCCCTGCAGCCTTCTGTTCTCCAGGCTGAACAAGCCCAGCTCCCTCAGTCTATCCTCGTAGGGGAGGTGTTCCAGCCCTCTGATCATCTTTGTGGCCCTCCTCTGAACCCCCTCCAACAGTTCCACGTCTTTCCTGTATTGGGGGCCCCAGGCCTGGACACAGTACTCACGAGGGCAGAGTAGAGAGGGACAATCACCTCCCTGTCCCTGCTGGCCACCTCTCTCCTGATGGAGCCCAGGATACCATTGGCCTTTCGAGCTGCAAGAGCATGCTGCTGGCTCATGTTCAGTTTTTCACCCAATAGGACCCTCAGGTCTTTCTCAGCTGGGCTACAGCTTCCATATGATCTTTCCCAATGTTCTTGGAAATTTATGAAATGCAGGATAGTGACAACAAAATTAACAATCTCTTTAGATCAGGAAAGATATTGTTATATTTCTGTAGGTTGCATTTTGAAGTTCTTTCAAAAGAACTATCAGTTCTTTGAGTGGTTTTTGTATATACCTGCTTTTAGCATATGACAAATAGTGAAATAGGAGTTGAGAATACCAGACTGCCTACATAAAGTTGTGCAGCTGACATAAGCAGAAATTATGATGTCAAATGTTCTCTGTTAGTATACCTGGAATTCAAGAAAAGATTCACAGGTTTGTGATAGCTGAACACATCTAGAACAGGCTGTGAAAGGGGACTGTAAGCACTTTTAGGAAAGGAAAATTCCTGTGCTTATAAACATGTTTCTTTGCTGAACGTTACACAACTTTAAAGGCTTTAGATGCCTTTACATTTACGCTTTTCCTCACAAGAGATGAATACTTGAGATTTATTTCCATGTGTCTTAGGTCTATTCAAAATAAAAGCTAATATTCATGAGCTATAGAAACATAAGACCAGGGTCCCAGATGAGGTCTAACTGAAGGACAGATATGCACTAATCCCTTCACAAAACCTTTTAATAACTATGTCTAAAAATTGTCTTTTGCATGACTACCTTTGATAAGCGAGAAGAAATATGACAAACACCTATACTGATAATACATTTTCAATGATTTCAAACAGTAAATAATCTGGAACAGACCGATAAGTGTCTGAAGTTCAGTTTATGTTACTGTTGGTCACTCAGAGGAGAATCATTCTCACATGCAATCCTGGCTCAGGCAATCTGATTGTTTCTTTAAGTTTCATGTAGTATCTTCTGCTTCTTTAAAGAAGGAAAATTCTAACATATTCCAGTGGTCTACTGTCAGGATACAAAAATGTCTTGTAAAGAAACAGGAAGATAAAAACAAATAAACATGATAATGAATATTTAAATTAATGAAATGCAAATTAAGGAGGTAACACTCTTAGGAATAATTCCTTTTATTAATCAAAGATACTTTAAATATCTTGAGTCATCCTTTACCATATTTGGATTAATTCAGGCAGTGTCATGCAAACAAAGCAGTGAGGTTGCTTCAGATAATTTTTTAACAGGTAAAGCATTTGAGAGTTTGATAGACACAAAGAGAAGCAACAAAAGTTTCAGACTCTAACAGTGATTTTCCCCCCACTGAGATAACAACAATTCCCCCAAGGACAGCCAGACCCCACAAGAAGGATGCACTCCCCTCAGTAGCTGGCTCTTAAATGAGCCCAGAGCAGCCCCACCCTGGGTCCACCTCTTCTGGTCATGTTGGGTGGGAGGCCACAGATGCAAACAATTTGCCTGTGCGCCCTAGGCCAGCCACTATCCTTCACCAGGTGCTCCATCACTGATTCAGGCCGTGACCTAGTATTTCCCTTACAGGTGGTTAATGCTTCACACTTCTTTTGTAGCCCCAGATTCTCAAAGATCTAGAAGACAGGTGAACAGATGAGGGCCTCTGCTATGAAAAGGTTCTATTGTCTGAGGCTACCTCAATGGTGCATCTTTATCCCAACAAACTGCAGAGCCCATTCAACAAAGAGCAACCATTAATTTAGTACTTCAGAGCCCTACACCTTCAAATTTTGAATAGAAAAAACTGACAACAGTTTTGTGAATTACAAAAGCCTGGTCTTTTCCTGCTTTGGATCTGAATGATCCATTTTCAAAAAAAAATAACTGCAAAATGGGGAAAAGAAAAAAGAAAACTTGTACGCTAAACTCATAAACTGACAAAGCAAAAGGAAAATAATTAAATTCAAAAATAATCTAAGATTGGGGAGAAAAATGCAAGCTTGAAAAGTATATCGGAAGATGAACACTTTAACCTTTTTGTTGCAGGACTTTGACTCTCCCTCTCTTGTTTTTAATTTATTGAATGGTATGCCAGAATTTCTGTCTCTTATTTTGTTAGAAAGTTCAGCTCTCATCTCTGCACTATTTAATAAACTTAAACTTTCTTAGCATGACTACTATAACATCTTTTCTTTTTATCATAGCATCATAGAATATCCCAAGTTGGAAGGAATCCGTAAGGATCATTGAGTCCAACTCCTGACTCCACCCAGCACCACACAAAATTCAGACCATATATGTCCTTATAAAAACTAGTGTGTGTGGAGTGCTCTTCACTGCCACAGACTAGTTTTCCCACATGCTGATTCAGGAAGAAATCAATAATTTAATGTATTTGCAACTCAATGGATCACTTAATTAGTAGTCTCCTAAACTTGAAATGGTTTGGCTACATTTAACTTCTTCAGAAAGCTTAAATGATAGTCAATTCACCTTCCCAAGGCATTTTCTTATTTCCTCCACAAATCACCGCTCTGTGTTCCACATATATTTCTCATCAGGTAGCCATTTCTAATCTTCTCAAGACATGAATGTTGGGCCACGTAAACATAGTTGTTCATTGTGTGCCTAATTAAATAGCCCAAGCCAGCAGGTCTAGGGACTTCAATAGACCTAAACTTAAACATCTCAGGCTTATTACAGAAGGATAATGGTGTTACAGCAGCTCTAGAGTAATTTATAAAAGCAGTATTATTTGCCACACTATTGAGGGTTGTATGAATTGTGGTAGTGTATGGATTAATGCAAAAGAAGTCTGTCTGGGTAAAAGACAGGAAATAAAAGAATGGAAAAAGCCTTTCCTCACCAAACATTTGAGACTTTAAGGAACAACATCAGTATTATTGTTTGATAATTTTAATTTCTCTTCAGTTAGCTTATAAAATAACTTTTTCACAGAGCATGAGAAGTCCACAAACACAAAGGAAGAAAACCACTGGGAAGATGAAATGTGATAGATCTCTGAAAATAGAAGCAGTTCCCTTCTTTCGAGGAAAGGTTGCATCTCTGCAGGGATAGGAGTTTAGATATGACATCAGTAAAGGGACATTCATGTATCTTTTTTGTTTTTTAAAAATATTCCTTTTTCTCCAGAATCTTTCCTTTTACTGGAAAAGCAAACAATGTCATTGTACCCAAAGTTGGAAAGCCCACAGTCCATCTCTCCTCTGCAATAGAATAAAGGTATGAAAGTAGATGTCTAAAGGGATACATTCAAAAAGATGAAAACTGCACTGTTCAGCTGTCATTTTAATGCTTATCTAGTAAGATTCTTAGTAAGAAATTTTCAGCAATTTACAGAAAAAGGGACATCTTCATTTTAATAATGATATACTTACTAGCTAATCTATAGAATATGTGACCAAGGCAACAAGTACTCCTAAAATAATGAAGGGGAAAATAATCAAAGCTTAACAACAGAAACATTCTGGATTGGTAAGGTATGGTAAGGCACAACATAGAGTGCTGAATTTCTTCTCCTATGGCACTCCTGTCAATCTAGAACTATCAATATGATGTACTTTTTAGTCTCATCACTGAAAAGTGTCTTTCTTGAACTAACCTTTTGTTGACATCTGCATTCCTTTTTGCCAGATCACCAAGGGGGAAATATGGGACAGGGAAAATAGCTATATTTTAATCAAAGAAAAACAAATACAATGAAGATTAAAAAATCTAAATTTATTAAGATTATCTTTCAATGGAAGATTGCTTTCCACATGGAAAGCATTCTCCCTAGGTTGTATTCTTTTTTTAGGTTGTATTCTTTTTCAGGTTGTATTTGCCTTAATGTTAAATGGCCTCTGTAGCACGTGACACTTCAGCACAAAAATTATTTCAGAGCTAGTCAGAACTGTTTAGAATTTACTGGAGAATTAGACCTTACTGTGGGTGTAATACAGCCTTGAAATGGTGTAATTAGCGATTTTATGATTCCTCCCTGTTGGTTTGTTTGTTTTGAAATACAATAAAAATAGACTGGGGGAGGAACAACTCCATTAAGTTTCTAAACAGTACCTATGTTTTCCAAAAGGTTTATCAATACAGTGAAGCTAGTAAGAACATAGTGCCAGAGCGGACAGCTGTAGCATAGTCTTTTAGGGCTTTTTCATAAACTGAGCTATAATACATTTCTTCTCAGGAAGAGTGAAAAATCAGCCTAGATTTAGAAGCATTCATTTCTATTGAAGTGCCAAAGTAGAGTCAAAATCAATCAAACAAGCAAACAAAACCTACAACAACATGTCAAAGAAAACAATTAGAAAAAAAAAATGCACACAAAAGGAAAGATGAAAGAAGTTAATTTAGGAAGTTTGGTGATCAGACTGTCTTTGCAGTGGTCTGTTATGCTTTGTCACTTAGCTGTTTTTTTCTGTCTCACAGTCTGATTCTCCTGCAATCTTCTCTGACTGCCATAAACATTGGGCAAACTTTTCATTGTATGCCATCATTAGCATCAGTCTTTCCAAGCCACACATAAAAGTGCAATTCAAAAATTCAGTGAGACAGTGTGTGCATGGAATGTGCTTGTCTGAAAACTAAGCTTTTTGGATGAAGGCCAAAAAGAAATTAAATGACCAACTATTATATTTTACAATTTAAACTTAACCTGTATTGACATATGACACTTAAAATCCCTGTTTTTGCAATTACAAGTACAAACATCCTGTCCCTTTTAAAAGAAAAAGAAGCTGATAGTTCAGTGTGGATCTAATTTTCAGTGCCAGCAGTAATGTGCTATCAGTTTGTACTCAACCAATGCCTGGGAAATTCATGTTTTCATTTAGGTTTCTTAAAGATTAGAAAGCATGATAAACCTATCAGAGCTACCATCCTTCGACCTTGCTTGGCAGCCTGGGTGATAGAACCTGCTTTACATTCAGACAGAAAACAAATTAGACTGTGCTGTGCTCAGGCTTCATGCTCTCTTCTTGCAACAGAAGCCATTCATATCTTCACCTTGATTGAGAGATACTGAGCAGAGTGCTAGGAAAGTGGAAGAGGATGGACTTGAAAGTCAGGGAGGATGGAAGAAGAATAGGAGGGAGAACAGTAGGAAAAGTATTGCCTAAGGAATTCAGGGCCTTACAACCCTAAGTGAAATATCACGGTGATGTGTAGAGACAGAGTACAAGGTGAAGTCATGTTCTCAAAAATGCATTTCAGTTATTTAAGAGATTAGTATGTTTCTAAAATAGGGTTAACCCAATGCATCGAGGGAAAGACATGACAAAATGTAGACTATAGCACAAATTATCCAGTGCATATTTTCCAGACTTAAATTTAGTCAGGATCAATATATCTGAATTGCTTGTAAAAGGAATTCTTCCAGTGCCAAATGAGTAGGTGTGCAATACCCTATCCAGCTATAAACAATATAGTCTCAATGATAATGAGTTAATTTAAAAAAAAAAAAGTGATTACTTTTATACTCTTAAAAATTTCAAAATATCTTTGTTATTTCTAAGTCAAAAGGCATTGAGGAGTAAGAGCTCTATAAAGGGACTGTCTCAATGACAAATTCGTAAGATGTGCTAGTTCTGGAATACTGTTACTATTACAGGGATGTTAAAACATTTTCTGACTATTGGTTCTACAATTCCTAGAGAAAGGCAGTAGAGACAGCAGTGTGACCCTGCAGTCAGTAGGCAAAGTCCTGAAGGTATGCTGGACATTAACTGTTGTTCCACTGGAAATTATGAACTGGCTACTTTCAGCTTTAGATTATCTTGTCCACACACAAAAATGACTTGGCCACACACACCTTTATCCACTTGTATTTCACATGTACACAGAGTAAAAACACTAGTGTCTGCAGAGTTCAACATCTTTTGTATATGAAGAGTTATTTTGCCTCAATTTTCCTTTAGTATCCAAAACAAATTGAAATACAGTCTGCTTCAGGATCAATTTTATTTTTACCCTTCATTATTCAACTCTTATAGAAGTTAAAATATTTTACTAAAAAAAAATGCAAATACATAGTAATAAATAAAAGAATAAGCACAATCGGATCCTGTAATCACTGTCCTATAAAATTTACCATTTTACCATTAACATGAAGTTGAAGGACTGTAAGTGGTATTTATCTCCTCATTTACACTAGTACTGTAAACATAGAAGTTGATTGTACTGATCAACAGATCTAGTAAAAGAAAAAACTGATTGATTTCCTCAGGATCGTAATCTGTTTCATAATCTATGTGGTGTTCTGATCATAGCCCTAAACTCTTTTCAGTAATGTCTTAAGCAACTTAATCTCATTTCTTTATATGGCAAGAGTGAACACTTTAAGATTGTGTTTGTATAATTCAAAATAATATGTAGGATGCTCCGAAAGTAAAGCCTCCTGTATATTTCCATGGAAACTACAACAGATACAAAGAGTACAATAATTTGATAGAGTAAATTCTCACCTACAAAACACTATTTTTCACCACCATTGGTGATGCATTTTCACCAGGTGTGAACAAGACTTTTTATGTCACGCTTGCAAAAATCTGCACCAGCAGAGGTGATCCACTGTCACTGTCGCCTCTGCTGAAATGCACCACCCGTCACCTCACTGTGCTCACATCACTGTTTAGTCTACATAAATGTTCATCATGTCAATGAATGTCAGTGGGTGCAATTTTTTTCCACATGGAGGAATTAAACTCCACACTTTTCCTTCGTACACACTTCCATGTCAGATACCATTATGTCAGACTGTCCCTCTGCTGCCATCTATCACACCGCAACAAAATGTAAGAGAATATAGGTGACAAAGTTCGATCTCTACTGCCATACCACCAACATCCACTCCTGACATTGTGGGCTAACATCATAAAAGAGGAGGCATTACTTTCAGGGCACCTGCATATTTTCAGTATGGCATCCTCATTTCTTCCTTTAAATACTATTTCAATCATCTATCTTCAGCATTCACATTTTGGCAATGATTCTATGAAATTTGGCAGCATCAGTACATCACAAAGCCTGACTGTGAAACAATGGTGCAGCTTTTCACCAACTCCAAAGTTCAACTTATTTCATTACTATCTGATAAATACATTACAGCATATTTTAAGTTCTTCATGACAGTTACTATAATCTATCAATTTTCAAATAAGATTTTGAGATACCTAAATAAATAATTCTATTTGTCAAAGTAGTTTAGAAGAATGGAAGAAATGCAATTCCTGTTTTTCTTAAAGACTCCATGTTCTTCATAGGTTGTGGAATAATGAACTTAAAACATTGAAGCATAATGCTTTTCCTCCCTTTGTATACAACTGCTATTTAGTAGGCAGAAAAAACTCAGGAAATTTTAAAATAACTATTATTTTATCCCTCTTGAGTAAAAAAAATTAACTTTTCCCTAAGACAAAAAAAAAATAATAAATTGTTCTTGTCTATAAGTAAAACAAAAAATCTTGATATTTTATTCTTACCAAAAATGATTTCATTTTTGAACACATTATTTTAATATTATTAGATATTTTATTAATACAACTATCTTTCTATAATCTCAGTAAATTAACTGCTTATCAAAAATTTATAATGAGCAGGAAGATTCAGTCAAATTACTACTGAAAGAGTATTCATTTCTGTGCGTCTTCAAGAATGTGTTCTTTATCCCTTGTGCATGGTGAATTAACCATTTGTAATAACACTAAAATCAATAGCAATAACTGAAAATATTAATTGTATCATGTCATTCTTTTATAAACCTGAACTGATTCACAAATATCTTTTAAAGAATTCTTATAATAATCCCATGAGATTAAAACTTATCAAAGCAGGACCCTAAGTAATTTATCAGAAGATATAAGTGCTAGAAATATTTCCCTTAGGAAAAATATTCAGTATTTTTTTTCTTTCATATAAGAGATCAAAAAAATTCTTGAGCTTATTTATTACAGGGAATGATTTAATCAGTGATTAAATAAGTAATTTCTTTGCAATTTACAAACTGAAATTATATTAGCTGTTAAAACTTCATTCTATCTTGGTTTTGTCTATAAGACATATAGTATTGTTGCTGTTCTCTGATAGGGTCATTTGTGTAACTAATTAATGTATCATAATATAGAAATCATAAATATATATACATTTATTATTCCAGTTATATAATTCCTCTGTGACCTTTCTTCAACTTGTGCCAAGATATGCAACATTCCATCTCTTTGAGCTACCACAAGCTTTTCATCAGATATCTATAAAATAACTGTGAGTCACTAACATGAGCACTTCTCACTCACATCATGATCATTAAGATATTTAAACAATAAAATGTGGTAAAATTTCTTTCCCTCTCATGTTTTCTCTTCTCATTTACCTAGGTTCTTAATAAAAGGCAAAATTGAAAATGCAATCAAGCAAAATGCAACAAGGAAAACCTCTTGTCAAGTTGATGAAGAACATGTATTGATAGGCCAGTAATGAGAAATGCAACAAGTTAGAGAGAAGCAAAAAGGTCAGATTTTGGACACTGCTGCAATGAAAGAAAATAGTGGGAATGTCGGACCTGCATATCTCTTTTCAAAATTCCATTCAGCTTAGTTATGAAGGCAGCAAAACCACAATACACTTAAAGAATTAGAAAATAATTTATTCTAAAGATCTATAGAGAGCTTCCAACTCACAAGATCAAATATAAGAACTAGATTTCAAATAATAAGTGTTAGGTTGTTAGAATATAAAAAAAGATTTAAAAATGGCAAGCAAGTAGAGAAAGAAAGAAAAATGAAAATTAAATGCAAGAAGAAAAAACGTGTTTTCAAGTATTATTTCACAAATTTTTAAGATCTCTTGGAAAAAAGATCCACAAGGAAATATCCTTAGGGTATCCTCATTATTGTCTAAAGCAAGATTCTTTTTCACATGCAAACACACTAAAACATGCACTAACATCCTACAGCACTATTTGGTGTGTTTAGTGTTAAATAAAAGTTTGTTTACTGAAGGATTTTCAGTCATTGTGTTTTACTAGTCACAGTGCCTAGTCTCACTTGGATATGTTAGACAAGATCAAATGATAAGCATGCAGGCCCAGAGGAAGAAAGTCTGCAAAATCACTTCTCAGGTAAGTTACACATAGGCTTGGCATCATAGGTAATGAACACAAAGAGCATAAGACTATATTTTATTGCCACAGCAACAGATCTACTTTCACTTTTCTCCAGTTTACAATATAAACCTGAAAGTGACTATCACCTCTTAAAAGCATCCTATTTCTTCTCTACATTAACAAACACAGCCACACAGCTAGTATTTATGGTAACTGTCCAATTGCAAATAAATTCCTATGCCTTAAAATAAAAAGATTTAAATAAAAATAAAAATAATAATAATTAAAAAAAACAGGATTGTGGCCATCCAGTGAATAAGCTGAATGATGGTACCTTTGATAGGACTCAATAAAACAAAATCATAGAATCATAGAATGGTTAGGGTTGGAAGGGATCTTAAAAGATCATCTAGTCCACTCCCTACTGCCACAGGCGGCTTACCTCTCACTAGGTCAGGTTGCCCAAAGTCCCGTCCAACCTGACCTTGAACAATTCCAAGGAGGGGCAACCTCCTCTGGAAAATCTATCCCAGTGACTCACCACTCTCATTGTGAAAAATTTCTTCTGTATTACTAACCTAAATCTACCTTCTTTTAGTTTAAAAATGTTACCGGTTACTACAAACCCTGTTAAAAAAGTCCCTTCCCTTCCACTACCTGAAGGGGACCTACAGGAAAGCTGGGGAGGGACTTTTTACAAGGATGGATAATGACAGGACAAGGGGTAATGGTTATAAACTGAAAGAGGATAGATTTAGACTAGATATAAGGAAGAAATTCTTCACTGTGAGGGTGGTGAGACACTGGAACAGGTTGCCCAGAGAAGCTGTGGATGCCCCCTCCCTGGAAGTATTCAAAGCCAGGCTGGATGGGGCTTTGGGCAATCTGGTCTAGTGAGAGGTGTCCTTGCCCATGGCAGTGGGGTTGGAACAAGATGATCTCTAAGATCCCTTCCAACCTGAACCATTCTATGATTCTATGATTCTATGATTCTTTCCTGTAGGCCCCCATAAAGTACTAGAGAGTGGATAAAAGGTCTCCATGGAGCCTTCCCTAGGCTAAAGAGCCCCAATTCTCTCAGTCTTTCTTCATAGAAGTGCTCCAGCCCTCTGATCATCTTTGTGGCCCTCTACTGGACCTGCTCCAAGACCTTCTCATCTTCCTTGTGCTGGGAGACTCAGACCTGGATGCAGTACTCCAGTTGGGGCCTCAAGAGGGCAGAACAGAGGGGGACAATCACCTCCCTATACTTCTTTTGATGGATATGATTTGCTTTCTGGGCTACAAGCACATATGGCCAGCTCATGTCCAATTTTACATCCACCAGTACCCCCAAGTGCAAGGCTGCTTTCAATTCATTCATCACCAAGTCTGTACTGATCTTTGGGATTGCTTCAACCCAAGTGCAGGACCTTGCACTTGGCCTTGTTGAAGTTCATGAGGTTCATGCAACCCTACTCCTCAAACCTGTCCAGGTCCCTTTGGATGGCATTCCTTCCTTCTGTTTTGTCTACAGCACTACTCAGCTTGGTGTTTTCCACAAACTTGCTGAGGGTGCACTCAATTCCACTAGCTGTGTCATTTTATGAAGACATGAAACAGTACTGGTCCCAATATGGACCCCTGAGGGACAACACTCATCACCGTTTTCCATCTGACTATAGAATCATAGAATGGCTTGGGTTGGAAGGAACCTTAAAGA
Organism: Penelope pileata; assembly: GCA_013396635.1. Lineage (NCBI taxonomy): Eukaryota > Metazoa > Chordata > Aves > Galliformes > Cracidae > Penelope > Penelope pileata. The sequence continues at coordinate 18,705 of WBMW01000165.1, read as the reverse complement.
TCATCTAGTTCCAACCCCACTGTTGTGGGCAGGGTTGCCACCCACTAGATAAGACTGCCCAGGGCCTCATCCAACCTGGCTTTGAACACCTCCAGGGACAGGACAACCACACCTCCTCTGGGCAACCTATGCCAGTGCCTCACTTCCCTCTGAGTAAAAAAATTTCCTCCTAATATCTAGCCTAAATCTCCCATCTTTCAGTTTAAAACCATTTCTCCTTGTCCTATCACTATCAGACTTTGTAAAATACTGGTCTCCCTCCTGTTCATAAGCTCTCGTTAAGTACTGGAAGGTCTGTATGAGGTCGACACAGAACCTTCATTACTCCAAGCTGAACAAGCCCTGCTCCCTCAGCCTCTCCTTGTAGCAAAGGTGCTTCTAAGAGACTGTTTTGGAATCTTTTGTCTCAAAGCTTGCTGTGAGAACTCTTTTGTCT
>WBMW01000165.1:0-18166 GCA_013396635.1 Penelope pileata | reverse complement strand
CCTGCTTCACCTGAGCCTGCTGCTGCTTCTCTGGACGCCTGCTTCTCTCGAGCCTGCTGCTGCTGCTGCTGCTCCCTCCTGCGCTCTTTCTCCCTCACTCTACAGGCCTGAACGGCGTGGGATCCGTGGTGGTGACTATCCCTGCTTCTTATACATAACTCTTGCTCTTATTTCCTATCTTTTCCTATCGCCTGCTTCCCCATCCCCGTCTCCCTCACTGGCCAGAACTTCTATTAAACTGGTAGGACAACATTTGACCTCATTTGCGTCTCAGTCTCACTCCGGGTATGTTACAGAATCTCCCCTCACTCCAATAATTGGAGCGGGACAGTGCTCCAGCCCTCTGATCATCTTTGTGGCCCTCCTCTGGACCCGCTCCAACAGCAATATATCTTTCTTGTGCTGGGGTCCCCAGGGCTGGATGCAGTACTCCAGATGGGGCCTCACTAGGGTACAATCACCTCCCCCACCCTGCTGGCCACCCCTCTTTTGATGAAGCCTAGGATACAGTTGGCCTTCCAGGCTGCAAGCACACACTGTTCATTTGTGTCAAGATTTTCATCCACTAGAACTCCCAAGTGTTTCTCTGCAGGGCTGCTCTTAATGAATTCTTCTCCTGGTCTGTACGCAAATCTGGGATTATCCGAACCCAGGTGCAACACCTTGTATTTGGCCTTGTGGAATCTCACTAGATTCACGTAGGCCCACTTTTCAAGCTTGTTCAGGTCCCTTTGGATGGCATCCTTTCCTTCTATTGTATCAACCGTACCACTCAGTTTAGTGTCATCAGCAAACTTGCAATATTGGTCTGGACATTGATCCGTTGACTGTAACACCCTGGATCCCATCAATTCCTTATCCACCAAATAACCCACCCTTCAAATTCACATCTCTCTAATTTAGATACAAGGATCTTGTGCAAGACAATGTCAAAGGCCCTACGAAAGTCTAGGTAGATGACATCAGTTGCTTTTCCCTTTTCCACTGAGGAAAATCAGTTGCTTTTCCCTTTTCCATCATGGAAAGCCACAAGATTGGTCAGGCAAAATTTGCCCTTGCAGAATTCATGTTGGCTATCTCAAATCACATCTCCATTTCCCATAATCTTTCCAGGCACAGACATGATGCTAACCAATCAGTAGATCCCAGAGTCTTCCTTTCTACTTTTTTAAAACTGACTGGTGTTTCCCTTTTTCTAGTCAATGGGGACTTTTCAAATATGATGGAGAATGTTCTGGCAACTATATCAACCAACTGCCTAAGGACACTGGGATGCATATCATTAAGCCCCATAGACTTGTGTATATTCATGTTCATCGGGTTGTCTCAAACCCAATCTTTATTCACAGTGGGAGGAACTTCACTTCCCCCATCCCTGTCTTAAGGTTCATGAGCTCAAGAGACTTGATGTATGCAGGAAGCGTGATTTCCAGTGAAGACTGAGGCAAAAAAAAGTTTGAGCACTTCAACCTTCTTCATGTCTGTTGACAACAATTCTTCTATTTTGGTTATCAGAGGTTACAACATCTTTAGTGTTCCTCTTCTGGTGGATGTACCTGTAGAATTCCTTCTTACTGTACTTTTTATACCTTTCCCAGTTCAGTTCCATCTGTGCCTTGTCTCTCCTGATCTCATCCCAACATGTCCAGGTGGCATACTTCTACTATTTCCGGGCCTCATGTCTCTGCTTCCACTGCCTGTGCATTTCCTTTTTATGCTTCAGTTTGACCAGCAGGTTCTTACTCAGACATGCTGGTTTCCTGCTTTCTCTGCAGGATTTCTGTACATGGGAATCAAAAGCTCTAGCACTCTGTGAAAAGAGTACTTAAAGAGCTGCCTATTGCTTCCTAATGTATCATCCCTTGTCTCTTCTCTATCACTTGGATGTCCATCTCCTTCCTCCCACTAAATCTAGTTTAAAGCTCTCCTTACAAGTCCAGCCAGCTTGTTACCCAGGACACTCTTGTCCTACTTGGTCAGGAGAGCTGTATCAGCTCTGGTCTAGCAGTTTTCTGGTGAACTATAAATTCCCTCCTAATCAATCAGAGTATATACACTTTGCCCTTAAACCGGGCACTGGCTGCCGCTGAAAGCCCACACTGGAGACTTGTGCATCTCCAACTTGTCACCTTACACTGCAAAGTAGTATACAAGTAAATTCAGTGCTTTGCTGACAAGAGAAAAAACCTAAGGATTTAATCATTTTTTCAGCTTCATAGTCCAATTTTGACAATTTATGCAGGCAAACCAGCTCTCAGCCAACAACGGTGAGAGTTCATGAAGTTCTTTTCTTGGAAAGATGTAACTTCTTAAAATCTAATTCATGATTTACAAAAGTATCACTTATAAGCGTTTCTTTTGGAGATCTAGACTGATATTTTTATATGATGTGATTTGTTGTCTGTGGGAGAATTTTTGTACAACAACGGACATGTGAGCAATCCAGCAACTGTGGACAATGTAGAAATCTAAGCAGAGAAGATTGGTATGAATACAATGCTGGGGTGCGTGCAGAAGATAAAGTCCGGATCCGAGGTACGTGCCGAAGACAAGGTCAGAAAACAGCCAAAAACAAGAACATCCTGAGAAAAGAACGATTCCCGAATGCGATAACAGGAACTGTTTTCTCAATAACATTTCATTTCCCAACAGCTGTCAATAACCAATTAGAAATGGACTGCTAACGTGTGTTTCACTGTCTTTAACCAATCACTAATAGCCGTGTGTCTCTGGTAAGATAGGAAATAGTTATAAAAGAATCTGTGTGAGCTGCAATAAATTGGCATTCACTTGATCATATTGGTCGTATAGTGTTTGTTCGAGCCTTCGCGTCGCAACAGTTGTCTTCACTGAAAGGTGCTAACAACATCTTGGGACTGTAAGCATGATTTAAGATTTAATTGACTGCCTGCCCTAGACACAAAGGACTACCTGTAGGTTCCTTATATAGTAGAAGCAGCAGACAGTAATTATAAATTTTATTGGTATTCCAGTCAAGTTTCATACATGAGTCAGTATTCACAACCAGTACTGGCAAACATTCTCAGCTCAGACCATATCAGATAGAGGCAAGCCCCTTACTTGATTAACTGTATTTTTGGTCTATGTCCCATTTTCAAAAGTACTATATTTTGTAAGTTCTGGAATGTATCATGATATTTTCCTCCTATTATGTATTTATGACTCATTAAACTAGATTTCCAAAGATATTCATACTCATAATTATATAGAAGGGTAAATTTTCTGAAGTGTGCAAGTCAGTTGTCTGTTACCAGAAACAATGAAGCATAGAATATCCTGAGTTGGAAGAGACTCATGTAGGAAGGTAGACAACTTCTTATTTAGTGTTATTTACAACACTGGCAGTTATTTGTTTATGTACTTAACATTTTAAAATGCAATTGAAAATCTGGTTCAAGTTCAGAGGGAGGAAAAGGGGAGGCTGGGGTATATTCTATCATTTTAAAGAAGAAAATCACAGATAATTCTCTATCTATGGAAAAGCCAGGGAGAAATACTGAAATAGCAGGAAGGTCAGTAAGTGTGGGAATAGAAAATGTCACTGAGACCCCAGGCTCAAACGCTGGGGATGTTATCGCTTTAGTTCACAGAAAGCCATGGGAAAAGTAAGCGCAAGGCCAGTCACAAGATGTTTTTCTGCTTAGCCTAACTATTGTTTAGCAAGCTTGCACCTGGCATGAAAGTGGAGACTAAGGACCCGAGATAACAGGGTGTGTGAAAAGTCCCGTGATAGCATCAACCATGGACAACTGTATTTAAACGCACACTGTAATCAATAAAGTGTCATTGCTGCACCCCAGACGGAGACAGTGCCATAATTGCCACAAGTAAGCTACTTTCCAAGACATGAAAAGGCTTTGAAAATTATGTAGCCTATTGATAACACTAGGAATTTAGTTGTCTTTGTTTGTTTTGTGTAGGTATGTTGGGTATGCTGAATTGTGGCTATGGACAATAAGCACATTCATATATCTAGAAGCAGAACACAATATTCTGGAAAACAAGTTAAGTCATAGATGTGCTATTCCATTATTAATATTCTCCACTATTTAGGGGTGTGATTATTTTCAAACATTGGGAAATAATGTGGGCTTACTATTCACAACACAATTCAAGTTGGACAGGCATAGCTGTGATTCCTAATGCCAGCAATAGGTTTATTTTCAGTGTTCTAAAACCATGTCATCCTTATTAGTAATGTTCTGTGATTAGTACTGGTTAATCATCTTCCCAACATTCACTGCTTGTTGAAATACCCCATCTTTCCCTCCTTTAGGCAATTTTTCCAGCTATGTCTACTGTAGACCTGCAGCTTGACCTGCAAAGGCATCAGCAAAAGAAATATGTAGAAGATTACAACTGCCATTTGGGTCTTTCCAGAAACTGTCTTTGAGTCTTCGCTAGACATTTCCTTCTCCAAAAGTCTCTCTTTTAGAAGGAGAGTTAATTACTTTTACGAGCCCTTTTCCTTTCCTTAGGGAATCAGAGCTATACCATCTCTAATTTAATTTTCTGTAATATTCAGGGATTTGATGCAGTTCGCTTCTGACTGAGACTCAGCCAACAATACAACTACTGCACTTAGCAGAAATGAAAATCAGTCATATATATACAGAATTAGAGACAATAAAGTTCCATTAGGTCAAGTTACTCCTTTCCATGTCCATGCAAATTTACCCTCTGTGGTACATGTTCATTCTTTCTCATTCTTTGTTCTTTCTTGGTTTTCAATGTGAATAAGAGAAAATAAAGTCTATTGAAAAAGAAAAATAGTAGTTATCTGCTGCATACAGAAAATCACATCAATGCTTCCAGGAAGGACGTTCTGGTTCAACCTGGCAGGTAGCTCAGAACCACACAGCCCTTTGCTCACTGCCCCCTCTGGTGGGATGAGGGAGAGAACTGGAAACACAATGAAACTTGTGGGTTGAGTTAAAAACTATTTACAAAGACAGAAAAGAAAAATAGAAACAAAAGTGCAATGATAACAATATATATTTCCACAATGCAACTACTTGCCACCCATCAATGCCCAGCTCTCAGTACAACTCCCCACCAACTGATGCCCTGTTAACAATACGTCTCAGTACCCAGTGACCAGTGTCCAGCCAATCCCCAAGCAGCAGCAACCCCCAAGCAACTCTGCACAGCTTTATAGCCCTCCACATGATGTCACATGGTATGTAAAAAACCCTTGCCTAGCTCAGGCCAAGAGTCTTGGCTCTGCCTTGCCCTGTGCTGCCACACCATAATGTTTGTGGCTCTTCCCTTCCCTACATGTTCAGGCGCTCATCACTCAGCAACAATCAAAACATTGGTGTACTATTAACACTGTCTCAGCTGAAAGCAGGACAAAGAGAGAAGAGTAAAATTAAGCAAAAGAGATGCAGTTCTTTCATTTTATTTTTCTAAGAAACTTCCAGATATGTACACTGAGGCCAAGATCTTCAGCTTAGCAAGAGGTTTATGTTATATAAAATAAGGAGAGCACATCTGAAAACTTCATTCATTCATTTTTCAGTGGGCAGACATTTATTTCTCTCTAATAAGCCTCGGCTCAAAAACTAGTTATTCTAGCAGGACTCATGTTTCCATATATCCATTCCTAAACTCGTATTATCATACATTTGATCTTTTATTTGCTTGCACAAAGTATCAGATTCCTGCCTGCACCTGTTTTTCTTTGGGAGATCAATCTACCTCTAACACTTCTACTTGTAGTGTTGTATGCAATATATTGGTGGGCTGGCATATTGTAACATCACCAACAATGATATTGATGTTACTTAATCACAAAATGTCAGCAGTGTTTTATCTAGTCTCACTTGTCTAACATTCAAATTATCTGAATGAAAGAAACAAAATTAAGTGATGAAAAGCATGAAACTCAAAGTTATTTGGCAAAGTTGTTCAACTTCTCATCCTTCAGCTCTATCAGATGCACAAAAAGAGTGTGACTTCAGCTGTGTTTCAGTGTTCATGGTGGAAGAGAGCAGATGAGATAATCAAGAACTGAATCATATTAAACAGCAGAGAGAGGTTTAGATGCCTGCAATTGCTTGTACTTGTTCTTACTATTCATTTATTTACACTAATGATGAAGACGAAGATTCAAATAGAAAAGAGAAAGAATGAGTAAAAAAAAATCACTTCCTTGTTTACTCAGGTTTATATCTTCTGCATATTTATATTATTTGCTCATCCACTGACTTAAAATGTGCTAGATTTAGCAGTCCAAATCAAGAAGGTTGTTAAAAAATACAACCCATTCCAATCCTTGCTGTCTGATAACACTTGTTATACAGATAGCACAAGTGCTTTTCAAATCCCATGTATACTACTTAGGTAATCTGACCACAGCTATAACAGCTGTTAATGACATATTCACACAATGGATAGCTTCATAAAAATGTAGACAAGCACCCAAAAACTTTGGTTGTAGACGACAGGTTTTAAGAAGATTAGAGTCACACACAGGAGAGCCTTACACACATGAAACAAAGGAAGGTGTATTTTCTCTTGTACTTTGCTTCCCTCTTCTCCCTCCTCCTTCCAACTCCTCTGTAGGATTTTAGACCAACCCAAATCTCAGAAACGAATTCTATTTCAGGAATAGTATCCCATACCGAGTATATTTTGTACAGTTGTACAGAAAGGAAAGATTTACTATATGCCACAAACTGCTGTCTCATAGGAAACTTATTACATAGTCCATTCATCTTTGCTTGTCAGAAAAAGCAGCATAGTGGATTGACAGATGCTTATTGCATTCCTTTGTTCTCACTGAGGATTTACCACTCATACAAAAAACTCTCCCATATTTAAGACAGTAAAAAGAAGAGGGAAAGGAGACACAAGTAAGATGAAATGCTGTAAAATAGAAATAAATAAAAATTATGTCTCTAATCAGGTGTTTCCTCTGAGCACTATGCTATTAGTTGGTTTGGTGCAAGCTTAAGATGCCTCATAACAGTCTCTTATCTCCAACAGTGTAAGTTAGGTTAATTGACTCAATTTCACTCTGTGATTCATTTTCTCTGCTCTACCATTTTGTTTTATGCAACAAATTGCATTTAAAAAAAACAATGCAAAATGTTTCTTTACATGGAAACGACAAATAAACATTGTTCTCTAGGCTAGCAGAGAAAGGAAGTTCACCTCTTTTCAAAAATCCAAACTGAAGACAAGAAAGAGAAGGTAAATAAAAACAGTGAGGAGGGAAGAGTTACAGAGAAGAGTAACAGCCAATCAGCACTCACCCTCACAAATAAAAGCTACAGAAATATATTGTCATTAGCATAGCTTTCCCTAGTTTGAATAAAACATCATTACTATCTATCCCTCGGCAGGACTTTAATAGTATGAAACACTGCTCAGAAAATGCATGAAGGAAGTGGAAAAAAAAAAAAAGGCTCAGTACTGAAAATGATATATATATTTTTTTTGTAACAGAGAAATAAAGAATCTCCTTATAATTTACTGCTCTTCTTTAAAACTAGAAAAGTTCCAAAACTAGTTCTGTGACCAGAAATCACGAGATTCTGATTTCCATGTCTACTTTATTCAAATATTAACTATGGTACATGTTGTAAAAATTGTTTGGTAGTTAACAACAGCCATTTCTGTTCAAATGAAAACAAATTGAAGAATAACCAGAGCACATTTAGGAACAAGTTATGAGCAAAACTGATTTCAGAGAGCATCAGTCAGGTCTGGTTTCTCCCAAAGGCCAACTTTGTTGAAAATGGCAACTAAAGAGAGCTGCTAGACAGGGATGTTGACTAACCATACTCAGTGTCCAAATCAGTTATTCTTATTGTTAAACTCAGTGTCTACATCATGTTCACCTTGCCATTACTCTACCCATTTGCATGCACAGAGATGGGGAAAACTATGATTCACAGGCTTGTTCCTGCCTGTGACAAAATTTCTGATGTCAAAAAAAAAAAAAATGTACTGCCATCTTGGGTTTCCACATTCTTCTTATTTACTTTATTGTTATTAAGGACACAGTTATAACCAGGTTCTATTCAAAATGCTGTGAGTAAAATTAAGGACTTTTTCAGACATCACTGTGAAACTCTGTGCGAAAGTCAAATTAGTATTTGTGATTTCTTTGGAATATTTTATCATTACATTTAGCATAGTAATGTTCTCCTTGTCCATTCAATCTTTAATCCATTCAAAATTTTGATCAATGGTCTATTTTATTATAAAACTAATATTATAGAACATTGCCGGTGCAAAGTTATGACAAAAAGACAAGAAAAGAAGAATTTTTAAAAACAGTCATTGTCCCCCAAATTAACATTTATATCCATGGAGTTCTTCTTACATTAAAAGCTGCAGTTATTTTCACAAAAAAAAAAGTCTATCTAGTGTCTACCTTATCAGTTTGAGGCAATGCTTATTTTATTGTAATTACTTTTCTCTTTAAATTCTCCATCATACATTTGCAACTAAGTTGTCCTGCAGGGCTGAAATGCAACCTTTAAACTTCTGTTCAGCAAAGAGAACACTGTTGTGTATAGCATATATTTGCTATTTTGATACCAGGAAACCAGAATATAAATAAAAACAATTATTTTGAAGTCAGAAGAAAGAAAGTTTGGAGAACACAGTATTTGCACACAAGTGGTATATCTTTCAAGAGTGAAGTAGGAGAATTGAGATGAAAAGAGTATATGTGTTCATAGACTTCTAGGAATGTTGTTTTTGCAGTTTGCAAAACCAAAACATATCATCCTCTGAATTCAAGAGACAGTCTCGTCCCTAACCACTTAATATGTTTGCAGGAAAAAGCATTTGACACTTTATCTCAATTTACCTCTAATGAAACTAATAAAAACACTTTATTTGATTACAATTAAGAAGGTTTGTGATGGTTTGAAGTTCCCAGATTTTCTCATTTCTGCATCCTGTTCTTGCAAATATTACTTATTAGCAACCACAAATTTGAGTGTTTATACAGAAAAATGACAAAAACAATATCGTAAGATGCAGATCATTAATATTAAGATTAGGTAGTTAATATGCATCTAGATTATCATCTTTAAGTAGCAAATAATTTGTAATCAATAGATAATAGAGCAAAATTACGAGCATATATATACATTTTGCAATGTTTATGGGAGTATACTAAAATAAATGATTTCCTCAGATCTAAGTCAGAAATAAAACTTCCTCAGATTGCAGTTTGAGACAGTTAAAATGTAAAAATACACTGTCACAAATGCAGACTTCTTATTTGGAAATAAAATGGAACATGAAGGTTAGGACACTGTTATTCTTCTGATATATTTTTAGAAGAGCTTTCATATTATAAAAAATAGTAAGGAAAAAACAAAAACCACATAGCTTATGCAAAGGAATCACATATTCCTGTGAATAAATGTGGAAATGACACTTCAGAGAATTCCTGATTGACTTTCATATCACTTTAGAACAACATCTGCATGCATTCTTTTTTTTTGTGGAAGGATGGTGGAATTATAAAGTACAGGTCAATACCTTCAAGTCAAGCAGATTTCAGAATGCAACTGAAATGACAACAGTTCAATCTGTAATTTGACTAGAAAAGTAAATAAAAATATCTGGAGAAATTACATAATCCATCCGTCACAAACCAAAGAATGAAAGTTAAAAGACATTACAGAAAATGTCTCTCTCCATCTCTCTCCATAAATGTAATAACGTTTGGGGGAGTTTACCAACTAAAATTTACAGAATTTAAATCAGAATGTACTTTGTGTGGCACTTCATTTTCTCTTTTGTATGCTTAATAATTACATTTAATGAGAATGTCTCACACTGTTCTGACAAAGTGATAGTATGTTTTGATGAGAAAATTAAAAGGCAACTTGTTATGACACAGTTCTTATTTGAGGCCATGTGCCAAAATAAACTATTCAGGATAGTAGCTGACTTAATGACAGAGCTAAAAATGAGTGCTGCAGAAACAGGCATATTTACGTTTTATGACAGATCAACATTAATCTGGTAATATTTGTCTTAGCATTCATTATCATCATTGTTACAGCGTTTCCTGAAAGTGTGCTGCATCAGCATCTACAGAATTAAAATCTATTTTTAACTAACTATACATTAGTTTTGTAGCATTATTTAAACATTAATTTCCTTATATATTTTTAATGATTCGAATGACAGGAGATAATGAAATGAGAATAACCCTGAAAGGATTATTTCCCTTTCTATTTACAGTACTTCAAATCTCAATAACCTTTCCATCTTACTTGGATAATGTTATGGCTATTTATGGTATCTCATTTATGTTGTATTTTGATTATCTATGTAACTTTTAAGATTGAAAAAAAATCAGCTTTCAACACTGATAAAATCTGCTTTCAAAATTTGTGTTATCTGCATGGAGGTTCCACATGCAACTTCACATGTGGGATATTTCAAAGGTACAACTTACAACTCTTTTTTGACCTTAGCATTTGAGCTCACAGAGTATTCTGCTTGAGCAAAGATTGCAGGTGAATACTGAATTGAATGTTTAAAAAAAAAAAACAACTGGCTAGCAATACAGAAAATAATACTCATACTTGAGTTTTAAAACCTTAATGACCTTCCTCTAGAAGATAGTAGTGTGTCAAAAATATTCAAACCATGATTTGCAAGAACTGGTTTTGGTATATGGAGTGTTAACAGTCAGAAATGCAGAACAATGTAAGGCTTTAATTTATGAAAGCTCACAATTAGCCACAATCATGACAGCACTAAAAAGATCAGTAAAAAACTAAGACTCATTCTGAGCAATGATATTTTCTGTCTTCAGGATTCCAAAATTGGAAAGAAATACAGGCTTATCTCTCTTCTCAGTGCCATTTAATTAGACTACTAATATTGGAAAATTTGCCATTCAGAGAATGGTCTCTAAAAATTTTCTGTGAAGATCTGGAGAATCATTCTAAACTGGATCATCTCTTGTACAGTATTTTTCAGGGTTTCTTTTGCAAGGACAAACAGATGTAAATGGATTCTTAGAAGTAAAACTAAGTTTAGTATTCTACTTTTTCGACAAGCAGCGCCTAGTTGTTTTAGGATATCCAAATTTTAGGAGAGTGAACTACATTCTGAGCACCACTTCATCTATAATAAAAGAGAACAATATTGTAAGAAAATGTTAGTTTTGATATTTTTTACCTCCGAAGAAATATTTATCTCCAGTCTTAACTTGTAGAGGGCTACTTGTTCGAACAGCTGAAGCTTCATCTCCATCAATGGTGAGAATAGCAAAATTTTCCTTAGCTAGGAATCGAACTTCATGCCACTGCCCATCATTGAGACCAGAACCTATGAAGACCAGAAAACATTGGAACAATTTACTTTATGCAATATTTGTTAGCTATAAGTGATTAGTGCGCCTCTCCTAAGCTCATTACGTAAAGTCAAAAGATGTCTATTTCAGAAATGAAATAATTTCAGTATAATAGCCAGGCATTATTATTAAAATAACCATTACAATAAAAATAGCATTATCATAATAAATACAAATCTTGGGATTACTGAGCAGTTCATTCTGTCAGGTGTAATTGTTTTTAAATATACATGATATTGTTCACCGTACCCGTCAAAAGGCCATATTCTACATTTTGCTAATGAGGAATATCTCTTAATCATTTTTGTGATCAAGCTCAAAAGGAAAACACATTGATCAATCCATTTAATTATAGACCATAGAGCTATTTTTTGCTTGTGATTGTTGCCTTTATCAAAAGCTAGATATTTCCAAGAAAAAGGAAAGAAAAAAAGAGAAGGTGGAAAAGCTTGTGGCAGATGATCTTGCCATTGAGATGTGAGATTAGTCACAGAAAATTAAGACATTATCACAAAGGCATTGCAGATTCAGTAAATGTCTACCAGAACCTTGAACCTGTACTGAAAACAGTATAGAGAGCATAGCGTCATGTCACAGCTCTAGTGGGTTCTTCTGAGTACATCCGCCTCTCATAGGTTCTGAAATGTCACTTGTTTTTTCCTTCTTTTATACTGAATTTTCAGTATTGTCTGATGTATTTACACAGTAAATGTCTCTTTCACAGTAATAATTTCTAAGGACACTCCTGTTCATTCTTTGATTTTTTTTTTTTTTTTTTGAGATCATTAACCAAATACATAAAACCTGAAGGATCTGCAGAATATTTCTGGTTATCTTAATTTGCATTTTTGACTATATAGCTTAATCTGCACTAAGAAGACTAAATAAATTAGCTTCACTGTATCCCAGCTGCTCTTGTATGACATTTTAAACAACAGTAGAACAGGGTCTAGAACTGTGTATAGAGTCTAAAGCACCTCTCAGATATCATCAGGCAAAGTAACTATTTACTGCTGCATGTTTCACTCCCTAACCAACCTTTTTCAAAGAATTCAGCTTCCTCTTTTAGGAAGTGCGAGATGCAGAGAAGAAGATAAATTAACTTTTTTTTTTTTTCATTTTTCACTATCTTTTTCTGAGAAAATATTCTAAGTATAGAAAAAATAGAGACCTTTACCATTACAGAGAATTTCTGAATGGAGGTCCTCCAAATTTTCTTCCCCCCAGTGGAAACTATCTGTCAAACATGGATTAGTGCATGTCTTGGGAAGTCCCAAAACATTCTTTCTTAAAGCAGGTGCTGCTGTCTGCTGAATTAAAAATTGAAAAAGGTGTGTGTTGTGTTACTCTGAGGAGGTCATAGTTATTTCTAGCTACAGAAATAGTATACTTTCCCACTGTGAGGGGACAGCACAAGCCCACTAGCACCACTTTGAAAAACTGCAGAATTAAGAACATCCCAAATTCAGAATGATGATTTCTGTAATCAGTACAACCTCTCATCTGAGCTGATACGTATGTTTATTTTTATTTCCTTACTGTAGCTTACTTTTATACAAATTGAGGGGAAAAGAAAAAAAAAAAAAAAAAAGAAACACATACTGCTAGCACTAAAATGTCCCTGTTGATTTAGGGAAAAGTTGGTTTCATGTGCAAATTAAATATGTTAATGAAGGGAATTCTCCCTATCTAGGATTTCTATTTAAATGACATTATTTTAAAAGTAGGATTCTTGAGGTAGGCACTTTGATTAAACAAGAAGAAACAGATGTTTGGCTTATTACAGACAGGGACGAAGGACTGGATTAATGAATACAAAAAGTACAAGAGTTTAATACATAATGGAGAACTTAGATAACACCTGGTTGAGTTATTTCTTGAAGAAAACTATAGCAGCAGAAATCTTAAATTCTTCTACAATTAATCCTGTGAGATAAAATCTGCCTGTAAAAGGTAGTGACCCATTTAGTGGCTACTAATGAGTAACAAATTGTACAGTCTGCTAATATAAATGGATAAAATTCTTCTGAAGTCAACAGCACAACATCTGCTACATCAAAACAGATCCTTACCATAATTTTGATATGACTGACATCTAAAATTCAGTTAAGAGATTTAATGTTTAAGAATAAAACACAGAAAGAATGGTATCATTAGTACTCCATGAAGCGCTGAAGCAATGTGAGATTATGCAGCTGTTTTTACTGGTATAGTAAATATTTTATGTTGTAATTTCTTGTAAAGTCTATTAGGAGATGAAACCTAGGAGTAAATTCTTGTAAGTTTTCTTTAGAAAACTGGTAGAATGCTGAACAGAACAGGATACAGACACAAAAACAAGCCTCAGAGGTACTAGAAGCCAGGAGGCTGGACTCCAAAGGTCCCTTCCAAACCTTACAATTCTGTGGTTCTATATTCAGCAGTGGCAGTGCGTATTTCCTGTAATCCAGGAATCCAGAACTCTATTCAAAGTTTCTTTGACTGCAACTACTTTCACTTTAGCTAGACACGTTTCATCTGAGGATGGTGTTCTAGTTCCTGTCTTGCTAATTCAGTACAACTTTGCACTAGTATTTCTGACTATAAGAAAATGAGCCAACAATATTTAGAAACATTCACTTATGTTCAAATATGCAGCAACATACTCTATTAATGTTCAGTTGAGAAGAAAAAATACTAGGATGTTTTATGAAGTGCTGTACTATTCTGTGTCTGGTACAGCATATTATTAAACTAGAAAAACAAATCCCTAGCTATAATTATATATAACTATATTATTTGTTCCAGGATTTATGATTCAGAAAAATCCTTTACATTTTTTATTTATTCATTTTTTAGCTATCCAAAAGATCAATAAGATGAGATAGTAGCAAATGCAGTCTTTGAAAGAATTTTCCATTTTCCTACAAAACCAAAACAATTACAACCTGTTTTGTCCCCATGTGTAAGCTAGGAGGTATATTTTAAGATTAGTGGTTGCAGACGTGCCAAGGTTTTGCCTGTAAGTGATATTTTATTTACACTGTTTTCTCTTCTAATTAATGCCAGAAGAAAAAGATGAACATTTAGATTTAAATACATCTCTAGCCTTGCTTATATAAGATGTACAAAACCAAACAAACAAAGCCCACAACAACAAAATGATCAAACCAGAAAAAGTAGGTTATTTTCCTATTTCCATAATTGGCACTGCTGTATATTAAACTGAAAATAAAGTGAATACATTTGACTGCAGTGCTGCAGACTATCACATTCAGACCTGCTCTTATCAGAGTCTTGACAACTGGTGATTTCAATGAAATGAACCATAAATCTGGCAGATAACAGCTAAGCTTTTAATGATTTTCTTATTCTGTCTTTTACAGGAGATAATAAAAAACGATGAAATACCTTTTGCATTCCAATTCCAAACAAACAAACAAACCATAACAACGCTTTACAAATTCTAAGCTTAGATACTTGTAGTATCACATGCAACTGCTATACCAATTTTAGCTTTTCAAGTACAGACTTAGTTTTCCTCTTCTCACTTCTCTTTGCATAATCTCTATTCTCAAGGAAAAAAAAATTGTAGTGTAATTGTCGCTTAGATACAATGATATAACTGGAAATTGGAATTTCTATATTTGTTTCAGCTTGGAGAAAAGATGCTGTTGTTAATGTACAAATACACATTTTTTCCACTGTTCTTCTATTCCAGTTCGTGTCAAGGCAGAAAATGTTGGTTCTAATAATGTAATCTACTGCCCTGGAATTGCACAAGATTCTCTACATACTGAATGGTAATTATCTCAAAGAATGGCTCCAGGATTAATCTTTACTAAGAAATAGACTACGGCCATATATTAATTATTTAGCACAACTATTCCTTAATACCTCAAAACTCTTTTCAACTCTTTCCATAAAGCATCTAGCTTTATCTACTTCTTAACTGACAATATTATAATTATTTTACAGCTTTGTGGCCTATACCACCAGCATGTCATCAACACTCAAATAGTTATCTACTTCTCTTACGCATTCCGTCATAATAAAACACAATCTAATTTCCTTCTTTACTTAAATCCACAACCATACTAATATGAAATCTGATCTATTCTTAGGTTTCAAATAATTTCAATTACTGATTTTAATTTAATTACTTATCCTACATATATATTTCATATAAGAAACTATCAAATTAAATTTTTTTGAGAGAGAAATTTATATTTCTGTTCTTTTTCTCTCTTTTCCCTTGCAAATTATAAGAAACAGCACTATAATCATAAAATTTTAACTTAGTTTTATGTTTTTTACTGTGAGATAAGATTCTGCACTGAGTTATTTTTACGTTTTATATTTTTTTATATATTAATCTGATTTAAGTGAGAGCTTTCCTGTTCATCTTATTAAACTTAATGATACTTGTTTTATGACTACTATTCTGTTTTATTTATCCATATTAAACATGTTTCTTTAGCCTTTTGGAGGAAACCTTTCTGAATTAGTAGCCCTTCTCTATCACTACAATTATTTATAATATGTATTGTAGATGTACTATTTAGATGGCTAATTGTGAAAATAATACAGTAAGTAACATACTTTGTCTTATCTTTGGACTAATCAAGCTCACATACCTACAAAGTATCTATTCTTTGCACATTCATGCCAAACAAACAGCATTTAAAAATAAAAGAATTAGATATTGCTGACAGGAGAGGGAAAATGAATCTGTATCTTCTTGTTTCATAATGCTTAATTATTCAGTTACAAGAAACATAGACTAATTCTTATTTCCCTAAATTTTTCTCACAGGTGCCCCATTTGAACATTTTTATTTTTCTTACAAAACAATATTTAATTACAAACAAAACAGAACTTGACAAGAAAGAGTTATGATGATAAGAATGAGCAGATGTAAAAAGCAGAAAAAAATTCCATTTTTCTAAAAGTGATTTTACGTTTGCTGACCAACTGTAAAATCAAACATAAATTTGTTTTGAGTCAAATTTCCTAACATGGTTCCAAATCAACAAGAACATTTTAAAACATGCTAAAGTAGGAGATTACTCAAGGGTTTAAAAGCTGTGCACATACTCAAATATTTTGCAAAACTGCCATCTAAATTTGTCTCAAGTATCCAAACTGGCCTTTTGGCACACATTTTCCAGCAGTCATCTGTGCACGACCTGAGATCTTGAAGCATAAGAAGGGGAGGAAGACATGATTCTTTTTTTTAATCACCCTATTTTCAGTACACCAAAATAGCTTTATATTGTTCAATTGGAAATACTTTTTAATCAGCATCTGTAACACTTTCATTATCTTTAGAAGATAAACAAAACTCTAGGCACAAGATTTTCTGAAAGAAAATTCATATAGTAACCTTTTTCATGCCAAAATTCTATTACAAAAATAGATCTTCTATAATTTCATTGTAATTCTACATACGCCTCACATAACAGTTGAAACATTCAGCTTTTCTTCCAAATGCACGATAGCACTTTTTATGAGGATTTAGCCAAATCACTGCCTCGTAGAAGTACAAACAGTAGAAAAGCCAAACCAACCGCACCCCACCAGAAAAAAAAAAAATTAAACAGGGACATAATATCTAACAAAAAAAAAAATAACTGTTCTTTCTTCATAATCTGTAAGTCATTATATTCAAACTATATTAATCCATTTATTCTTCACTTGGATTACTCCAAATACAACTCTTGGCTGCTAAAATCAGTTAGTGCTACATCTGAGGACAGATTTTCGTTTAGAAATTACCATCCAAGCTGTAATCAAAACCCTATTAATGACAGCTTGAGGCTGAATATCACTTGCTTTAGACAACTTTTGTGGTGATAAGGAAAAGGAGTGAGCTCTACACAGCAGAACTGCATAAAGGCATTTCCGTACACAAACCAGGCACCTATACAGATGGTGGTAGGGGCTTGCCTACATTTAGGTGGTAATCTACATTTACTTTCTACTTTGTTGCTGCGGTATGCATGTAAAGCACATCCAGTCATCTCACTTAGTGGATCTTATTTTGTACTGCTATCAGTCTCAACACCTGAGAACTATAATTTGTTCAGGTGAAACTATATGTCTAAACTAATGAGCTCCAGGCTCCAGCATACAAATAACACTGCAGAGACGTTCAAGCCTCTGCATGAGCTGTTCTGAACTGCAGATCCACTTCTGTCACAACACATTCCTTGCCACTGCAAACATAGCCAGGATCTGAAAAGGGGAAAGCATTTGCTGGGTACGTTAGGATCTTGATTTGAAAATAAATCACTCTGTTTTCTCCTATCAAAATCCTTAAGGAAAAAATAGTTATTGAAATGTTGCCCCACCATAGCACTCTCCAGAGCTCTGCAAGGGAAAAGTTCAAGATGCATCTCCCTGCACCAAAAATATATTTGCCCCAGTGTTGGAGTGGAAGTGGGTCCCTGAGTCACGACACGATCTCAATGTGAGTATGGTCGTGCTCTCTTTAATCACCTTGTGCACAACATATATAGGTAAACAACAATAGAAAAAACGTGCGGGCAGCCCGCATTGGCTATCGACATACAGTGGAAGTACGTGGGCAGCACGCATTGGCCACAGGGTCTCAATCACACAACCTCTCCTTCTCCTGACTGGGGCAGCACGCGGACAGGCGTGATTGGTCGCTGCCCGCTGGCAGCACATCCAGAGTCCGGATACACCTCCCCCTCCACGTGCTCACAAGGAGTGGCCGAGGGGGGAGGCTCATACCCTGGGTTGCTCATATCGATCCTCCACGCCCCAGCATTAGAATTGTAACGGAAAAAAGGTCCC
>WBMW01000164.1:5786-65525 GCA_013396635.1 Penelope pileata | reverse complement strand
CCAGGTTGGATGGGGTCGTGGGTAACGTGATCTAGTACTTAATGTGGAGGTTGGTGGCCCTACCTGTGGCAGGGAGATTGGAACCTGATGATCCTCGGTGTCCCTTCCAATCCAGGCCATTCTTTGATTCTATTCTATTCTATGATTACTGAATCAACAGCTTTCCACAGCTTTCAGGCCCAAACTTAATCACATCTTTGTAATATGGGAAGCCATCCCCTGACCTACACTGTCAGGTCCATGCAGAAAAGAAAAAAAAGAAAAAGGAAGAAAGGAAAAAGCAAATTAAAAAGAAAAAAAAAAAAAAGGAAAAGAGAAAAAAAGAAAAAGGAAGAAATGAAAAGAGGGAAAAAAATAAAGCAGAAAAACCACAACACATCCAACAACAAGAGTAACAAAGACTGTACAGAAACAGTGTCTCAGCAGGTATCTGAGATAAGAGCTGTGATCTATGCTTTGAAGCACTCATGGCCTTGTGCTACCTGTAGTCAAAATCCACTAAAAAGAATCAGTTCTGATGTAGAGATTATATGAAACTGCAAAGATGAAATTTGCTGCTGAATTACTCTTTGCCTTGGCAAAAAATGTGTATCAGCAGCATCACCTGACCAACCTGATCAGCTGGAGCAAAATTTTACTCTAGATTTAAACATCTGAATGTAGGTTTCTTTGCATGCCTACATGAGACTCCTGTATCCATAGGCAGAGGAAATCAGGATAATATATTTAACAGAGGCTAGTTAGCTACACAGATTATCAAACTGAAGTGTTTCTGTTAGGCTAAGATCAATAGCTCTATATACCCATTATAGAATGGGCTGACTAGATCTGCAGAGACTACAGTGGAAATACAGATTTAGTTCAGATATAACTATCTACATGGCAGAAGTCTACCTGAAGTTGAAACTATGTCCCTCTTGTTTTCAAACAGTATCATTAGTTCTGAAAATGACTTAATCTTGTTACTTTCACTTCTTGCAATTACACAGTGACTGATAGCCTTCTAGTTAGCATCTTCTACATGAAAACTGCTTAAATGAACAAGTAAATAAGCACATACAGAGAACTCAAATTTTTCAGTACAAAAAATTAAATCACTTTTGAAACAATATAAAGCAATCTTCCTTATGACTTCTACACATTTTCTGAGAATCTTGTGTGTCCGTGATAAGTTCTGCAGATACTGAGCTTGCCGTGAACAAGGAACCCAAGCAGATCAGTACTTAAGACTGAGAGAGAACAGGAATTTTCAAGCTATAAAATAAAAAAGACAATGATATCACAAAGTGATGTGAAGGTCTAGAATGGTACTGGCATTGTTTGGTACAAAGCTGGAAGCAACAGTTCCATAGGCATCTGTTCTTCAAGTATGTCACTTTGGAAACATACGCAGTTTTCATTTTGCTGAACTTATATACAGAACAGAATATTAACTACATGACTGTAGGAAAAAGTTGAACATGTCCTTATTACGATTTTTAAGAAAATAAGAGTTGATTTCCCTATTTGCTGTATCAGCTCCTTTATCTTAAGAAAAACAAACAAACAAAAGAAGACACCCCAGTATTTGTTATTTGCTGTCATGTACTGTTTGTTTTCTCTGAATCTAAAAAGAATTTAAAAAAAAAAAAAAGCTAAAATTATTAACAGCCTGCACATTGCTTAGAATACCATAGATATGATGGATGATTCAGTGATGACAGATGAGTCCTCACTCCTATTTTAAATTCAACTACATAAATTAGTAATGTCATCAGTATGATTACTAGCTGTTCACTCACCTTCTTCAGCAGCTGCTGTTTCTTCTTTTTTTTTTTCTGGCTTTGGTCCCTTGATTACTCCACGTATCTCAATAGTGTAAGTCAGTACAGGACTTGCTTGGAGGAGGTGTAAATGATTGGGGCAGAGAAATACGCCAAGTAGTCATTGATGCTATTGTGGCATCTAATTTGCTGTTTGTTTGTGAAAATAAGTGGAGTTTGTTCTGATAGTGTTTAAAATGCAGTGTGGTTTTGTTTTTTTTTTTGCCATAAGGTATGTACGATGTGGCATCTCTGATAGGTCCTTGAGAAAATTTCACATTAATGTCATCCCAGTTATTTGGTAATGTCTAGAGAATTAGCTTAGGCAATGATTTCTAAAACATAATTAATATTGTCTTCTGTTAGTTTAGTTTGACCAACTCAAGCAGATACCAGTCAGATCAGCATGTGAAGCTTACAGTGATTAAAAAGTCTATGACAAAGGCTATGTTATTTATGCATGATTTCTTTGGTCTGATCTATGATCCCATCGATACTTCCCCAATCAACAATCTTCAGGTCCCTTGGGAATTCATAAACCATATTGAAAATACTTAATGAATTAACACTGAGATTTCTAAGGAAAAAAAAAACGCTTGTTGCTGTTAATTCTTCCCGAATATTAATCCCATTGAGAGCAGGAGATAACAAATTCAAGCTTCATTGCATTTAATCACTATAAATATTTTGCGGGATCATAACCTGGGTTATTAAACTGAGTGTATTCATGTTTATGAAGAATTCTGAGCTCTTCAGAGATACACATTTTTATATAATTCGTGGTTGCCTGATTCATCTACCACAGTTCCAACATAAAATAAATAATGAATAAATTGAACTTTCATTTCTCAGAAAAAAGTTTATTGGCTAAGTATTTCTTTGCAATTTCTTACCACTAAGACTTAATTACTGTACATTTATAAAATGTACTAAGTAACATTTAATAGCAATCCACGAATAATTATCATTAATAGACAAAATTAAACTATACTGATCAGACAGAGAAAATGCATATTATGAAGTATCCATCTTTTTTATTATTTGTTAGTTTACACATCTCTTTGGAAATTCAAAAATTGAGTCTGCACAATACAGTTCATTTGTAAGGTTTCATTCTTCAAAACATAAACTGATAGTCGTCAGCATAGAAACCACATATAGACAAGGACTCTGGAAAATAGCATAAATATGTGAAGATTTTTTTCTTTTATGCAGAACCACTGAACAAGATGAAAGCATCTCTTAAACATAAAGTTTATGGACATCTTTAATTTACAATAGAAAGAAAAATGCACAAGGTTATTTCTGTACTTCTGTGAATGGAAGAATATCAAAATTTGTATTCTTTAATTTTTAAGCACTTCTGACCACTATTCTCTTTAATATTAGCAGTATTGAAAAAAAAATCACATTATAAACAAAACTTATGAAATATAAGGAAGTTATTTACCCTTTCCCTGAGATTTTTGTTATTTATGGTGTTAACAAGATGAAGATGCTCAGAAACTATCTTGTATCTTTCTGTAAGTGGCCTGAACTTCAAATTAACTGCCTATTCAGGCACTTTTGGAATATTGCTGCAATTCATAGATCATAGAATCACACAATTCTTAGAGTTGGAAGGGACCTTTGTAGGTCATCTAGTCCAGCTCCCCTGCAGTGTACAGGGACATCTATCTGCTAGGTCAGGCTGCTCAGAGCCCAGTCCAACCTGACTTTGAATGTCTTCAGGGATGGGGCTTCTACCACATTTCTGGGCAACCTACTGTAAAAAAACTTTTTCCTTAAATTCAACCTAAATCTCCTCTCTTTTAGATTGAAACCATTTCCCATTGTCCTATAATCACAGATCCTACTACAGAGTCTGTCTCCTTCTTTCTTGTAGCCCCTCTTTAGATACTGCTAGGCTGCTATCAGGTCGCCTCAGAGCCTTCTCTTCTCCAGGCTGAACAGCACCCGCTCTCCCAACCTGTCCTTGTAGGAGAGCTGTTCTATCCCTTGGATCATTTTAGTGGTCCTCCTGTGGACATCGTCCATCAGATCCATGTCTCTCCTGTACTGAGGACTCCACATCTGGATGCAGCACTCTAGGTGAGGTCTCACCAGCACAGAGGAGAGGGGCAAGATCATCTCCCTCGACCTTGACCTGCTGGCTATGTTTCTTTTGTTGCAGCCTAGGATACAGTTGGCTTTCTGGGCTGTGAGGGCACATTGCTGGCTCATGTCCAGCTTGCCATCCACCGGTACCCTCAAGTCCTTTTCAGCAGGGCTGTGCTCTATCCTTTCGTCCCCCAGCTTCTATTGATAGCAAGGATTGCCACAGCCCAGGTACAAGACCTTGCGTTTGGATTTGTTGAATCTCATGAGGCTCTCCTGGGCCCACTGCTCAAGCCTGTCCAGGTCTCTCTGGATGGCATTCTGTCCCTGAGGTGTGTCAACTATGTCACACAGCTTGGTATCATCTGCAAACCTGCTGAGGGTGCACTCAATCTTACTGTTGATACTATTGATGAAGACACTGAAGTACGTTGGTCCCAATACTGAACCCTGAGGAACACCACTCATCACTGATCTCCATGCAGATGTTGAGCTGTTGGCCACCGTTCTCTGGGTTCAATCCTGCAGACAGTTCTTTGTCCATCAAATACTCCACCCATCAAATCCATATCTTTCCAGTTTGGAGAGAAGAATGCTGTGGGGGCTGTGTCAAAGGCTTTGCTGAAATCCAGATAGATTACATCAGTATCTCTTCCCTTGTCCATTGACACAGTTATGCCATCATAGAAGGCCACGAGGTTGGTCAGGCAGGACTTGCCCTTGGTAAAGCCATGCTGGTTGTCTCGTACCACCTCCCTCTCTTCCACATGTCTTAGCATAGCTTCCAGGAGGATCTGCTCCATGATCTTTCCCAGCACAGAAGTGAAGCTGACAGGTTGGTAGTTCCCTGGGTCATTTTTTCTATCCTTCCTAAAAATGGATGTAACATTGCCTCTTTTCCAGTCACAAGAAACTTCACCTGACTTTTCAAATATCACCAAAAGTGGCTTGGAAATTATATCAGCCAATTCCCTCAGAACTCTGGGATGGATCTCATTGGGACCCATAGAATTGTGAATGTTCAGGTACCTCAGGTGTTCACGAATCTGATCTTTGCTCACAGTGGGAGTGACATTGCTTCCCCAGTCCCTTCCTTCCAAACCATTCATTTGAGGGCTGTGTGACAAGCAGCTGTCAGAGAAAACCAAAACAAGAAGAATTGTTCACTAGGGGCAGAAGAATATGTATAACAATTAAAAAAACATAAAATATATGTCAGTGAGTTGTATTCTCCCAGTTCCTCATTCTGAAATAATAAAGCCAATATTCACCTTTTGTCTCTAGTACCATAAGAAAAATTGTAAAATGAATAGAACATGTAATTACTGAGCAAAAAAAATAGTGACAAGATCACATTTAATTAAATTACCCAACTTGTCAGTTTTGATAACAGACTTCTGTGAGTAGCATTTAACAACTATAACCTGTGGTCTCAGAGTAAGATATGCCTTCTCTGTTCTGTTAATAACTACTTTCATTCCAGGAATTAGAAGTATGTTTTTTCAATGAGGTCTTAACTTGTTCTGGCCATATGCACAATTTCAGGATGAGTAAGATAATGAGAGTGATGGTGAAAGGTGAAGTAAAATATATAGCTTTGATCTTTCTAATCCATCTGCATCAGATATTCTGTGTTGAGGAGGCTATTAAAAGGAACAAAACAAAACAAAGCAGAAACCCAAAAGTATGATCTATTGTTATAATTATGCCCGATCAAGCAAAATTTTTGTCATTTGACACTGATGGCTCACTGTTCAGATATTTTTCATGTGACTGAAATTTTGAAAAACAACATTAGCAATAGCTTTGAAAAGATAGAATAGATAGAAAAATACATGCATAAAGAAGTCTGAGTAGCTTATATCCCTACTAAGTTTTAATGAAAGGACGTTTCTGGAAACTTGAAGCAAGTCTTCTTCATTTCATTTTATATAATCAGGTTACAATAGGATTTGTGGAATATAGGCTTATTGACAATGTAAACATTGCTCTGAATCCTCTCTATGCTGAAGAGATTTCATTAAAGATAAAAATCTGAGTGATAGAACTCAGTACTTGCCATAAAATACTCCTGAAATGGAAATTCAAAACTCTTAAGTTAATTAGTCGGAATTTTAAGCTCTGTGATTTTCTATTGTTCTCAGCTTCAGTGGAGAAGTACAAAATAGACAGAGAAGACCTAGTCTTCTTCAGTCTTGTAATCAGATGGATGAATTTGAAAATATTTTGCTAGCACCACCAGAATTTTCATTATTTCTTGTTCCATAATGATAAAATTCACTGCCTATATCTGTCCTTCTGTCTGCAGGAACTACTTATGTCTGAAATTCCTAATGGCATACACCTCATACTCTGAAGACCTGAGGCCACTCACATCAAGAAGCATTTTATACAATGCATTGTGACAGTTCTAAACATATTCAAGAACAAAATTCATATAGAAAAGCCACACAAACAGATGAAACTATTCACAATTAAAAAAAAATAATAATAATATTGGATAGTCTTGTGTGTTTTGTCTGCAGAAGCCAAAGGTTGGGTTTGAAAAGGAAAAATGTTATGAACTCAAAAATTAACTCCTATTTTCTAGGTAACAGATTGCATAAACGGCATTTGGTAACATTTCAGGATACAACTAGTAAAATAATCATATCTTATCTGGTTTAACCTCCCCAAGCTATCACAATTTAAATATATGACTATGATCAAAATGTAGAAGAAATGATCAACTATGCTTTCAGTGTGTGCAACAACAACAACAACAACAAAAAGGTTTATTCATGGTATAACTTGGTTTGCAGACAAATCACAATTCCTTTTGCATCCAAGCAAAGCTGCGGCAGTGGGCCTTGTGACAAGAAAAATGAGTTAACAGCAAGAAGAACTGTGTCTCATGACACTTGGTAATATACATCTTGTTTTTTTTTTCTTTTTCTTTTTTTCAAAAATCAATGTATGCGAGAACCTAGAAAAACAAGCACAAACATCAATCAGGCTGGCATTTCATACTGCTAGACATCCTAGAATAGACTTCAACAGTATCATGATAGGACATATTCTTGTGAAGTCATAGTCACATTCAAATCTAACATTCAGTCATGCTTTGACTTCACTGGTATCCTCCACAATATTTTATTTACAGCTTCCTCAGCTTCTGAAACGGAAAGAGCTACAGATAATCCTGTTTTTTGCTATTTCCAATGTATAGAACATGCGTACATATATATATATATATTTCTCACTGACAATTAAGTCATCACTCTATGTTCCACCTGGCAGGAAGGAAAAAAAGTATATGTATTGTAATAAAGTTTAACTATTGCTGAGAAAATAGTAGTAAGAGAACCAAGAGCACTGGATGTTTGGCAATCACCATGCCATTATATCTTTGGGAATACACAGTTTGTTGCTTCAGTACTAATCTAAGTATCTGGAAGACAGACAGACAGGATAATACCCTTGATCTCAAAGGCATGAGCTGGAATTGGGCATTTTGCGTATACCACAAGACAGAGATGCCTCCAAGCTGGAGATAAACTTCCCAGCTGAGCACATCAAGATTCATCCTTAGAAATAATCTTTCTTTCCCCTAACTTTTGCACATATCTGTAACATTAACACTTGGTGCAATAAAAGCTACAGTCAGCTTTCCCATAGCATTTCCAAATTCTTTGAAGATCATACCTTTTACCCAGTTGGAAGCCTTTAAGATCTATACAACTTCCTTTTTCTTCTCTTGCAGTCATTGCTGATAGCTGATATTCATCTGAAAATGCTTAAAAATGAAATGCTCTAAAGAAGTTAGAAAAAATTCATTTTACTGAAGTCCATGTTCTTACTGGAAAATAAGAACAAGTTTTTTCAGGGCTGAATTATTTCACATAGTATGATGCATTTATAGGAATAATGCCTGTGACCCTTTATTCGAGAATAAATCTTTGGACAAAATTAATTTACACTTTCATGTTATTTTTGTCCTTCATTTTTTCCTATTGGTATAAACATAGACAACATTTAATTTTTATAAAAGCTGTATCTCATTGGAGTGCTCTCTTTCCTTTTCTAAAAGAAATGCAGTTTCTTTTTTATCATACCATGGGTTTCCTTGGTGATAAAATGATGAAAGGACAAGAAACAATAAGAATGGTCTAAGGCAATTTTCCTCAAAAATTTGTAGTTCTCAGAATGCTTCAATGTTCAAAAATGTGATGTTATGTGGACATATGAGAATAAATGAGAAACAACTTCATTTAAGAGAATATATAGACTACCTTTGGAATGCGCTGAACAAGGAAGGAACCTACAAATACATGAGCAGATGATATTTTAAAAGCATATAATTTTCCTTGAATTACCAGTTTTGTTAAAAGAAATTTTGAACCTATGTGAAAATATATGTAATTTTATAACTGCAATAAAATGAAAAATATACCTTGAACACACTCATAACAGAGCGACCAACTCACATAAGCTCTATTTCTCACATAACATATTTGATAAAGATATGGTCAGTATAATAGATATTTTTGAAAAGCATTTCCAATATGGTGCAATATCAGAATCCTAATTTCTGAAGATTTTAAAAAAAACTGAAGACTCCACATCTGGATGCAGCACTCTAGGTGAGGTCTCACCAGCACAGAGGAGAGGGGCAAGATCATCTCCCTCGACCTTGACCTGCTGGCTATGTTTCTTTTGTTGCAGCCTAGGATACAGTTGGCTTTCTGGGCTGTGAGGGCACATTGCTGGCTCATGTCCAGCTTGCCATCCACCGGTACCCCCAAGTCCTTTTCAGCAGGGCTGTGCTCTATCCTTTCGTCCCCCAGCTTCTATTGATAGCAAGAATTGCCACAGCCCAGGTACAAGACCTTGCGTTTGGATTTGTTGAATCTCATGAGGCTCTCCTGGGCCACTGCTCAAGCCTGTCCAGGTCTCTCTGGATGGCATTCTGTCCCTGAGGTGTGTCAACTATATCACACAGCTTGATATCATCTGCAAATCTTCTGAGGGTGAATGTGGCTCTGTAACTAGGATTACTTAATTAGAATACCTCGAGTAGAAAATATTTAATAATACGATTCCAAAATGATGAGAAAATTCAGAACTAATGATGATAGAAATGAAATCATGAACGAAAAACACAAATTCAGTTTTGTATTTACATGTTAAATTCTTCATGGCCTCAAATTCTTAAATATTTCAGACTTTAATATTACCAGTATTTCTGAAAGAAGAGAGAATTAAATTTAAAGGGAGTTTTATTCATTATTTGTAGGAATGAACAACACAAAATGACACAATTTCCTGTCTATACTGAATATATTTTAACATAATATACTTTTGTTAAGTGTACTCAGATGTAATGCTAAAGGGCATCTGCAAAATAATCTGCAACGTTTGGATAACACTGAAGAACATAAAATGACAAAATCTAAGCAAACTTAAGATATTTGTTGGAAATGTTTGAAGTGGTTCTCTGAGCATTCTTGTAATAATATAAAAGGTATATTTTTTCCTTTTAACTTTAATCTACAATTCTGTGCTGTAAGACTAATACACGTTCCAATAAGGGATTTAAATAAGGTGGAAAATTAGCCAAGCAGTTAGTTCTACAAATAAGAAAAATGTTGTGAAAAGTGCATCTCCTACCACCCTGTGGCAGCTTAGAATCACTGCATATTAGCATACCTCATTAAACTTAGACAGCTAAATTCATACTTCCTTAATGAATTTACTCACCAAACAACATTTAAAAAAACAAAACAAAGGATCTATGTCCAACTCAACGTATGCATATGCAATGCATAAGTTGCATAAAAAGTATTTGCTATATTGGAAATGTTGCCTTTTTAGCAAGCAGTACCTTTTTTAGGCAAAGCATAGGGATACACAGATTTGTCATTAAAAATATCTAGTGAAAAAGTGTATAACTATGCAATTCATAATTTTTGTCCTCTCTCCTAATATCAGGACAGGTACAAGATAAGTATGAGTGTCTTTCTTAATTTTGCAACACCTACAATCTAAAGCGTAATCACTCTTCAATTATGAATCATATCTGCTGTTTTCTTTTTTCTGCATAACAACCTTGTTTCGATGTGGTCTTTATTTGTATATGTTTTGTTGTTGCAAATTCTACAGTTGTTGTCAAGATCATAGATAGGAAGATAATTTTAGTATATTGTTTACTTTGCTCCTACAGGAGCTTATAGAATGTGTTAATATGTGTATTGGAAAATAAGCTTAATAACTATTCCTATTTTGAGCAGATATTGTAAAATGTTATGTAGTTTCATTCAGAATTCTGGGCTATCTTTCACAGAGATTATTCTTAACATACTAGATTAACGTCAGCATATAACTAGGAAACTTTTCATTTATCCTGTTTTCAACACCGGCTACTTCAGGATTCTCAGTACTTCTTTTTCTCAGTGCCTTCTTTTTCTCCATAAATATATTTCGCTCTTAAAAAGTGCTAGGAAAGTGATAGTAAATCAGTTAAAAACTGTTCTGATAAACATTCTCCTCTTCTAAAAAAGAAAAGGGAGCAGACTGCACATGAGGACAGTTCTGGAAAAAAAAAATAGAAAAAAAATTTAGCAGTTGTGAGCCTGAAGATATATTACCTGCATTTTATCACACTGGAATCTTTGAACCACAATATGGCTTTCTCTTGAGTTATAGGCTAGCTGTGTAAATAATTTTAGTGAAGTATAAATACTTTCAGAAGGTTAAGTCATCCATGATATACACTGTTATGCATATGAGCTTAAAAAGTAAATGTGATGAAGTGTATATTTCATATAAGACTACGCTTACAGAAAGATAAGTATATTATTAGCTAAGCCGTGTATAAAGCTTGAAAAGATCTTATTCAAAGGAACATGCTCCAATTGTGTTAATAACAGTAATTCAATAACACAGATGTCAGAGGTAAAAATTGATAATGATCTTAATTATTTTATAGTTATAAAAATAATATAGATGATTATGATTTCATTCATACAGTAGCAAATCTACATTAATTATAGACAGGATGGATGATCTACTGAATGCATAGTGATAAATATATTTTCTTAAGTGAATTTCAAGCCTTTTCCTTCCTATCTAGTGGTTTCTGTGTATGAAGGTTGTTTGTTTTTCATTTCTTTACTTATTTTTCGTTTATCTGGTTTAAATATTTCTGTATACTAAGTAAAATAAATTTAGTGATTCCTACTCATATTAAAAAAAAGTCACTACTTGCTAGGCTGGCATAAGCTAGTGGTTTGTATGTGTGTCTGCATTTGTACTACATATGGTGTGAAACTATCCATGTGTTAAACTGCAGAACAATGTGACAAATTACATTTACCATGCACCTGTGACTACCTCACCTGCTTTATAACCACTGAACCCTGTCTGCCAGGATTTATTCTAACATTCCAATCCTCTAAGCAGCTTCAAACAGCATACAAAATACCTAAAAGTATTGACAGAGAGTAGCTACCTTTTAGTATTCCACTTGCTTTCTGTTGATGTGAGCTTCAGGAATGGCAAGAAGTTGTACCTGTTAGCTAATTTTAAACATGGTGGGTATGTGTCACAGAATGAATATCAGTTTTTCATTTCCTCAGTGGGTTATAAGAGTGTAGACTGGGACTAACGTTGCAACATGGGTATCTTGAGGACATTTTTGACTCTTACATGATTTATTTTTAAACAGTAGTGATACTCTTATCTTGCTTTGATTTCTGGATCTTCCTTTGCATTATGCTAAGTAACAAGAAGTTCTCTGCGATTTTGATTTCTGGATAAGGTTGTCCTGTCCCTGACATCTCTTGCCTTATTCAGTATTTTCACAGATATCACATTTTTCTTATTCTTGGTGAAACAGGAGGAAAAAAGAAAAAAAAAAAAAAAAAAAAAGGAACAGAAAGGAAGGAAATTTGTTCCTGGTGTTGGAAAGGAAGACCATCTTTCAGTGTTTCACTTAATCTCCATAGTAGCCTTGATGTACATGGAAACAGAAATTACACCTTTTCTTGTTTCCACTTGCAGAAAAAAGACCAGTTACTTAATGCAGTGATCATTCCATTTGATTTACATCCATTGTTCAGTGGATGTAGAAGAGCAGGATTTATGTATTGATTTATTCTTGATTTTGATATGTATGGGAAACATCAGGTAGTTTTTTCAAGGTGACATGTCACCCATCCAAACAAACAGCTCTACGCTGCTGAATTGCAGACTATCATATCAAATATCCCTTTTGCAGAATCACAGAATCGCAGGATTTGGAATGGACCTCTGGAGATAACCTAGTTCAACCTCTCTGATAAAGCACGTTCCTTAGAGTGAGTTGTACAGGAAAGCATCTTGAATATCTCAGAGAAGGAAACTCCACAGCCTCTCTGGGCAGCCTGTTCCAGTGCTCTGCCACTCTCATAGTAAAGAAGTTTTTTGTCATGCTCATATGGAACTTCCTGTGTTCCAGTTTGTGCACATTGCCTCTTGTCTTGTCACCAAAAATATCCTGGACCCGTTCTCCTGACAGTCACACATTAGTTATTTATAAACATTGATAAGATCCCCTTCTGCAGGTTAGACAGTCAATTCCCATGTGTGATGATCGATTTCAGAACAGAGTGAAAATCAGGCCCTCTTTTCCACACCAGAGGATGCGCTAGGTTCCATACAATGGGAACAGAGGAGCACATGTGAGGCAGAAGCTGTGTTGTACAATGTATGAATGCATAATCATGTTTCAAAGGCCAACTGTGACATTTTTCACTGAGGTCTAGAGATGTCTGCTGTTTTTTCTCCACTATTCCTTTATTACACCAGAAGTTTCTATCCCCTACTATTTTTTCATTCTTTGGATTGTAGATAAAAGCTGTGCGTCTGAGATAAATCTGTCCATAGCAAGATTAATCTATGTTATAATAAGGTTGTTTAGCTTGTACAAGTAGAAAAGATCCTGTAACTTTTCAAGATGCTGTGAATAAAAAAAGAAAAAAGAACAAAAAAACAACCTGTTCACAGGTCCTAAAATATTCCACCTTTGTATCTCAGAATAAAATACTTGTTTATAGTATGTCCTGTAGTTGTTTGTCACTACTCTGCACAACTTTTACTAATATTTTATTCCTGTTGAAAATATTAAATAGAGAATAGGGATTTTCAGTTAACAACATATGTTTGCTGTGCTTGTAAAAGAACATTGCTTCTATCTTAATGGATAGCAATACAGAATATTTCACTGAAATGTTAGATGGTTGCAACCACAGTTTTGTGTATGGAATAATAGCAAGATACATTGACAGGTAAAAAATGAAGACAACTGCCATAACATTAATTGTACAAGAAGATAAATATACTGTCATGATTCGAACCAAGTCATTTGATGTAACTGGTAAATATTGCCTGATTTATATTTGTCTGTTGGAAGGATTGTTAACCAAAAATTAATTTATTTTGTGAAATTATATTACAAAGAATTGATGAACAAGATATTACTTAAAAGCCACAGGCAAAAGTCAGTTTCAAAGACAGTTTTTCTAAGTGTTCATAGTAACTCACAGCATTACTTTGGATTTTCTAATTATATATTAATTATTGTAATTAATGGAGGAAATAAGATTGATATCAAATATGTGAATGTGTATTCAAACTGAATATAAAAGAACATGATAATAGAAAGCAGTAGTTTAACAGGGGAAAAATAAAGGAAGATTTGAGAAGGGCTTTAAGAAGCTAACTGTTATCTTTGGAATCACCACTACGGCTAGAGGCAAGATTTTTTATGATTTGTTTTTTACAGATGGGTCTCTTCACACCTCTGTGACAAGATAAGACCCTTTACATAGCCAAAATACACTGAAGAAGCTGGAGACTAAATGAGAACCTCTCTTAATGTCTTCTTTTTCAATAAGTAAGCAGGATGAGTCTTGTAGTTAAAACATATTAAGAATCTGCAAAATGCAGTGCCTAATAAATGCTATAACAGTTCTACTTTCATTGGAGGTAACAATCATTTTAATCCAAAAGTGACTACAGTAGCTTCCATTTTCTGTGAAAGGAAAGAAGGAAGAACAATTAAATACTACTTATCAGGAAACTTGAAAGTTTTTTTGATCATCTATGATTGTAAAAACTATTAAAGGCCTTAGGATGTGTAGTTTATAATCAGCAAATGCATTCTTGCGTGGGTCTATACACTTAGTGGCAATTTCTACCTGGAGCAGCAAATTCTAGATTTTTTTCTAATGAAACAGTTTATTGTGTTTACCAGAGAAAGACAGCATTTAAGAAAGGAAAATGATAAATTATGCTTTGAATCTAATGTCTGAGCAATTTATTCTTCTGGAATACAGAAAGTGAAGAGGTTAGCCCAGCACAGGGTATAAAATGGGGATTAATACATAGGAAGCTAGAAATATAGATATCAATGTTATTAACAATGTGAATGTTACCTGTCTGCATTACATACAAAATCTGAGAAAAATGTTTGAGAGACAAAATATTCCTCCAGAAAAACAACTTTGCATAATTTTGAATATAGATTTGGAGTACTTTTTGGAGAATTGCTTTGTTAGCTAGACTTGCAGGCAAAGAAGGGAATTTTATGACTAACTCTTTATATACAAAGGAAGTTGCAAAGTCTTACTATTTCTGGGATCAAGTCATTGCTTGAATTACTTGAATTACTTGAAGAAATGTAATGGTGTGAATTTGGAGGTAGCTAATTACAGAGATCGTTTAAAAAATTGGTGTGAATGAGACTGCACTCGCAGCACGTTCCATATGCACGCCCTCTCGTAGTCTTTCTCTTTGTTTCTCTTTGATCTGTTCAGCAGCCTCACAGACTGATAGTACTTGGAATTTCTTTGAATGGCAATGTAGTGCGCATGTGAGTCCCTCTCCTCTGTCACCGGATTAGCACCTTCTGATTCTTCCTCGCCTTCAGAGACTATACTTGACTCTGTCAGTACCTGCTGAGTAATACCCTGCTGGAACCCACCACCAGAGGGCCTGTTGGCAGCTTCTCTCCTGCGCCCGGCCATGGCTTAGAGAACGAATGAGAAAGTCAATTCATTTCCTCTACCCTTTACTGTTACCGGATGTATCTCTTCCAGCACTGCAACTTTAAATAATTCTGCAAACTCTAATTCCAGACTCCAAAGCATGGAATGTATCTTCCATGGGCACATGCCAAAGTAGAGTGGACGTACACTGTATTTCATCATACAGTCTCTAGCCCACCTCAGAGTGGTGCCAGTCTATCCCATATAATGTAGATGTAACCTTTATACCCCTTGAGTGGACACTGGTGTGCCTTGTGCTGTTGAAGAGAACTAGATGTTTGTCTTCAGAATGAAACCACAAAGAAAAGCAGTATGTGCTCAGTGCAGGCAGTGGTGGGTCCAGACTCCTGCTCTGAGACAGAGTGGGACAATTTGATAGAAAATCATACGCATCAACTTCCACAATAAGAGGTAGGCTACTTACTTTTCAGGATTTTCCATAACATAACGATTAATTGCCAGAAAGTAGCAAAAATGGAGCAAATGCAAAAATAGTGTTAGCCAAGAGTGACACTAGTGAAAGGAATATCTCCACTGATGGGGTACAGTCCCACAGGATCTGATCATAGCAGGCAGAGAAAGAGGCTGGTAACAAAATTCAGTCTCCTCTAATTCCTCTGTCTTGAAAATAATGAAGCTTGTATACTCCCAGAGGAAATAATCAGATTTTACTCTTAAATGGACCCATGAGCCTTGAATTTAGAGTAGCAACAAATGAGACATACTGTCATAGCTTGGATTTCCTTTTGCTAGCATTAGCAGACACACAATTTACAAGTTTTCTTTTTTCCTCTGTAAAATTGTTTATCTCTTTCCATCAACTCAGTAAGGACTGTAATCACTTCACACAGACTGGATCATTCCACCGATGCTCAGGCTTTTACTTGGAAACCTAAAACAAGAAATCTGTGTTGTTCTGCACTGCAGATACTATAAACTGTGTAGAGGCTATGAAGCTTACTGAAGATAAATACAGTCCCTTGTTTGGAATCCTGTTTCATGATGGAATTTTTGAAAGAATAATGATGGACCATTTGAAAGCTCAGATAACATTTCACTACTAAAATGAAATTAATTGATTGTATCTAATTGCCGTAGACCAGAAAACCATCATTGCCAAGGCAACATCATTAGAAAGCAGACAGAGTCACACCATGACTTCTCATATGTGTTTTGTTTTTATGAGTCATGTATTTATTTACCTTGTTATTCCCTTACACTTCCATAGCCTAAGTTTTGAAGAATTTTCTATTCCATTTTCTTTTTATCTCCCACATGTGCTCTGTGTAAACCACTGTCCTTACTACTGGCAAGAACACTTTCATGTAATACAGCTGCTGCATCTGCTGTTGCTACTATTTGCTCTGAAACCAAGGTCTGGTTTTGAGTTTGCATCAGGATCGTTTTCTTTGTTTACTTCAGTGCTGCATTGTTTCTTATGCTTCCAGCCTGTCTTTTGATCATTACGACATAATCACTATTTCTGGCAGTTCAGTAGATGTACTTGTCACTTACCTCCCTATTTTGTTTCTGTCGTGCTATCCATATTTGTTTTTCACAGTACTTGCATTTACTACTCACAGTTACAGTTGTCAAAATCTCTTAGGCTTGCTGTTCATCAAATTTCTGGTATTTATTTTATTTATATAATTTCAAAAAAAATCTTTTGCAGCATCTAGAGTGTGTATGAATTTTGGAGAGGAGAGGAGAGGAGAGGAGAGGAGAGGAGAGTTTTTGCTAAATCTCAGATTCAGTCATTTTCTGTATTTACAACTTTAATGGCTAAGTTTAAAATAATAGTGAATTGTAAAATAGTAGTAAAATAATGGTGCCAACAGTGATCTTGCCTATCTCATGAAACTAAGCTACAAAATCTAACTGCATTATTCCAGTATATGTAAAGAAAATATACTTTTTATTTGGCCATAAGTTGTCTAAAAAAAATAATACAAACAGTCTTGAGGCAGAAAAAGAAGGAAGGATGAGCAATGAAATCTTACAAAAAGACAGAACGTTGATGGAAAGGGATGTCTGCAAGTCAAGTACTCCAGTCATGCTAAATGTAACTACTTCCTGGATTGGATCAGGAGATCAGGTCAGCTGTAGCTTTTGATTACCGGGATCTTGAATTCCTCCAAGGATGGAGATCTCATTACCTTTCTTCATAACCTGTTCTTTTTGCTGTAGTATTCTGTCAGTTCTTTTTTTTCCCTAATGCCTTACCCAAGTGCCCCAGGACACTGTTGTCTTTTGTGCCTTATTACATTTTCTCCTACTGAGAAGAGCTTGTTTCCATTCTCTGTGTAATGTCAGTAAAATAGCTATTAGAATCTATTAACTTGCCACCGTCCTTGTCAGACTAAAGAAGTCAAGCATTTCAGTCTCTACATGTACTTGTTGTGATCTAGGCCCCTCTCTACTAGATCTCTTCTGCACCCATTCCAATATCTCCACATATCCCGAACTAAAGGCCCAAAACTTTCCACAGTCATGTGTGGTCAATGGCTTGATGTCCAAGTGGAGATGACTGACAAGTAGTATTCCTCTGGGGTCAGTATTGGGACTTGCACCATTTAACGTCTTTGCTGGTGACGTGGACAGCAGGATTGAGTGCATCCTCAGCAAGTTTGCAGGTGATACCAAGCTTTGTGGTGCAGTTGACATGCTGAAGGGAAGGTGCTTGGCAGGTGGACCCATGCAAACCTCACGAAGTTCAATAAGACCAAGTGCAAAGTGCTGCACATGGGTCAGGGGATCCCCAAACATGAACATAGGCTGGAAAGAGAATGGATTGTGAGCAGCCCTGAGGAGAAGAACTTGGGGATATTGGTGGGTGAAAAACTCAACGTAAGTCAACAATGTTCACTTGCATCCCAGAAAGCCAATGGTATCCTGGGTTGTCAGAAGAAGTGTGACCCACAAGTTGAAGGAGGTAATTTTCCCCTTCTGATCTCATGAGACCCCACCTGGAGTACTGAATTTAGATCTGGGGCCCCCAACAGAAGAAGGATATGGACCTGTTGGAGCAGAAGACAGCCATGAAAATGAGCGGAGGGCTAGCACACCTCTCCTATTAAGACAGGCTGAGAGAGTTGGGGTTGTGTGGCCTAGAGAAGAGAAGGCTCCAGGGAGATCTTACAGTGGCCTTTCAGTACCTAAAGGGGGTCTACTAGAAAGATAGAGATGAATTCTTTATCAAGGAGTGTATTGACAGGACAAAGGGTAGTGGTTTTAAACAAAAAGAGGGTAGGTTTAGGTAAGATATTGGGAAGAAACTCTTTACCATGAGGGTGGTGAGGCACTGGAACACGTTGCCCAGAAAAGTTGTTGATGCCAAATCCCTGGAAGTGTTCAAGGCCAGGCTGGATGGGGCCCTGAGCAACTTGCTCTAGTGAATGGCAATCCTGCCTGCAGGGAGTGTGGAACTAGATAACCAGATGATCTTTAAAGTCCCTTTCAACCCAAGCCATTTTATGATTACGTGATTCCTCTCACCCTCTAGGTGTGAGGGTATTGTTCCACTGTTTTTCAAGTATCACGGCATCTGTGTGTGTTCATACAGCATCACCTAACCTACATTCCATTAGTGTGATACCAATACTTCTTGACCAATTTACATTGTCAGTGGAGAAGAGCCCTTATCATATCTGAACACAAAAAAAATACTTTCTGATTCAAGCTTCACCTAAGTTTAGCACAGTTTATTCGACTAACAGGTAGTTTAAGAGTGATCTGTAGGGACAGTGACAAGTATGAATTTGTGGTTGAAAAGAGAACGATTCTTTAAAGATGAATGAGATAATGAATTTATGTTATAATAATGTTTTCGTTATGTTTTAGTCTATTTAAATAAGCTGTTTTAAAACGGTCATTGATTCTTCATGCTTACATAATTCCTCAGAAATGTTTTTTTTTCTTGTTTATTTATAATCTTGATTATCATGATATTTCTCTCTGTAAATTCATGAAAGATCCCTGGAATGACAATCACATCTAACTTAAAATTATCTGTGTGCAGCACAGAGCTTCTGTGCCAAATTCAGGAAGGTCTTATTTTCCTGCGTACTATAGCACCAGACACAGAACTGAGAATGAATACTCACAAAAGCACAGTTGCTGAGCGTGGGCTTCCTCATGGCATCTATCACAAGTAGATACCATTTGCATTAGAAAACACAAGTATAGAAATAAAGTCTTCAAATACCAGTGGGAATGGCATATCAGATTTCCCTCTATCTTGTGTGGGGCCTACAGATTAGCAAAATGTGTTTGTTTGTTTGTTTAAATAGACCTAAAAAAGATAAACTAATCCAAAATATAAGTAAGGTAAGCTTCATAGCATTCTGTCTGTATTGATGAATCTTTATATTCACATATCACTGGAATAGAAACAATACTATCAGCTACAAAAAAAAAAAAAGTAAAAAATAAAAAATAGTAGCCCATGTTTTTAGTTTCAGTTGAGATAACAAGGACTTCACTTTTCCCTAGAGGTAACACTATAACAGATGAATGAAGTTCATGTTTATTAGCTTTATCAAGTGGCTATATTGCCAATATTGAAAGAAGCAACTGTGCAGACACTCACAGAATCATAGAAAGGCTTAGGATGGAAGGGACCTTAAAGATCATCTAGTTCCAACACCCTGCCAGGGGGACAGAGTTGCCACCCACTAGATCAGGCTTTTTGGGTCTTATCCAACCTAGCCTTGAATACCTCCAGGGATGGGGCATCCACGACTTCTCTGGGCAGCCTGTTCCAGCACCTCACCACTGAGTAAATAATTTCTTCCTAACATCTAACCTACATCTGCCCTTTTAGTTTAAAGATGTTTTCCCTTGCTCTATTGCTATATGATCATGTAAAAAGTTGGTTCCTCTCCTGTTCACAAGCTCCCTTTAGGTACTGGAAGGCTGCAGTGNGGGGAGGGGGCACAGGCAGCTGGGAGGGGACAAGAATGGGGCAGCTGACCCAAACAGACCAAAGGGATATTCCATACCATATGACATCATGTAATATAAGGAAGGGAAGTTAGCTGGGAGGACCCATTTTCTTGGGGATTGGCTAAGCATCGGTTGCGGTCAGTGAGCGATTGCTTTGTACAATCACTTGTTTTGTATATAATTATCGTTACTGTTATTTTACTCTATTTTCCTTTTCTGTTAGTAAATAGTCTTATCACAACCCTTGAGTTCTACTTTTTTTTCATTCTCGATTCTCTCCCCCATCTCAGCTGGGAGGAGGGGGGAGGTGAGCGAAAGACTGTGTGATGTTTATCCGGCCTGCCGGCTCAATCCACAGCAAAACTGCACTACTGTGAAGTGTCAGTGAATACAAATCTAACATGTTTCTAATGTTCCCACTAAAGGGAGAATTTCTGAAAGCTGTAAAAACCTATTTTTATTCAGAACAAAGATTGTATTAGATACATCTGCAAAGTATAGAACTCAACCAGAAAGCAATCCTGGCAAGCAATATCTAGCAACATCTTTTATTTCCTCTTCACAGAACATATTTCAGTAGTGAAACAGAACAAAAGACAATGAGCACAAACTGAAACACAGAAGGCTCCATCTGAACATGAAGAATAATTTCTTTACTGTGCGGGTGACGGAGTACTGGAACAGGCTTCCAAGAAAGATTGTGGAATCTTCTCTTCAGAGATTTTCAAAAGCCACCTGGACACAGTCCTGGGCAATCCACTCTGAGTGTCCCTACTTGAGCAAGGGTTGGACCAGATATGGACCCAGAGGTCTCTTCCAACCTGAACCGTTATGTGATTCTGTGAAACAGCTACCCATAGGTTGACTATTACACAGGGAGTCCTGATTATCAGAAACGAGTAGACAAAAGGCTCATAGAAGTTATCTGATGTACAAAAAGTAAGATAATTTATCATGATCACTGCAATTTTTCATT
The DNA here is from genome assembly GCA_013396635.1 of Penelope pileata. Lineage (NCBI taxonomy): Eukaryota > Metazoa > Chordata > Aves > Galliformes > Cracidae > Penelope > Penelope pileata. The sequence continues at coordinate 44,640 of WBMW01000164.1, read as the reverse complement.
TTTTTTTTCAAATTTCTGTAAATATTCTTAAGGATTAGGTGGAATCAGTTTATATATCATGGACTACTAAAACCTTTGCAAGTAGACCCCTCTACCACCTTTTCTTTTTTTTTACATCGTACATTAACACTCCAAAAGAAGCTCTGACTTAATTTTTGAGTTGTAAGTTTATCTCATGGCTAGTTGCAGTCTCTTCTAAAAATCAGCTATTCAATAATAAATGTGTTAGAAAAATTTTCAATAATAATTTCTATAAAGTCAATTTTTAATGTGCTACTCTGTCCACAATTGACGTTTCATCTGTGTAAAGGTGAATTATACACTCCAGTAACATAATGCACTCACTTATGTAATATCTAAAAGTGTAGATGATGTTTAGCTAATGAAATTATAGAGAACTGTGTAAAATTTAAAATTAAGGGACACTAATTATAGCTAATGAATTAATTGCCTAATTTTTTATAAGAAAAATTCCTATTAAAATATTTTATAATATAACAATCATACTAACTTTTATTCCCGAAATAAAAATGTATTTTTAGGAGATCTGTGTTTTATTTATTTATTTATCGTGCAGAATAATAGAAATTTTAAAGTAGTCCTATGCATATTACGTGTGTACAGTAGAGGTAACAAATGTGGTTAGCATCTGCATTTTTGAAGACTACTTTGGTAAGAAGTTATTCATTGAATGTTTTTTCTTAATAGTCACGTAATTTTCATGTTAATGTCTTTGAAAATGTCACTTCAGTACTTCTGCTGTTAAAAACTTCAACAAAAAGTGATTCTATGATTCTAAGTAGCCATAAATAATGCATTAGTGGCAATGTTGTTCTAATAACTTATTTAGCGCATAATTAATTCACAGCTTTAGGCATATTTAAATAAGGGTCTGCTTTTAAGTTCATTGCTTTTGAGTGAGCATGGCTGAAGCTAGTAAATACAAAAATTTGGGTGAAAAAGAAAGGTGAAAAAAAGGTAAGAAAATACACCCCACAGTTCTTTTGATTTCATTGCGGAATGCCTAATCTATAGGAAACATATGCTGCAAAATAAATTACCTGAAATATCTGAGCCCACACAGCAAATCTCTTTCACCCCCTCTTTAATTTACTTTTAAGTTTATAATAGCCATCTCTGGGTTCTTCACTATTCCCCAATTCCTGTTTTTCATGCAGAGGAGTTAATGGGGTTATAATTTCATAATTAAAGCAGATAATTTTAATTTCTCTGATGACTCTTTATTATGATAATCTTGTTAAGATTATGACGTTCATTTGTTGCTGCGTATGATCACTTGGCTTTTTCAGAAGCAGCCTGTGTTACTGAGCCACTAAATAATTAAACCAGCACAGCATTCCAACCAGCAAAGTCTTTCTGTTAATGGAAGACTAAAGTCAGATTTAACTCACTGTAAACCCATTAAGGGATTCAGACTGAGAATATACCACAAATTTACTGTTAGTCATCAAATACAAGCTTCATTAACTGAGTATCTAATTTCACATTGACGATGAGATGGCCTTCCAGATTGGATGACGGTGTAAGCTTTCCTAAGACAAGAAACATAAAATGAAATGCTTCTAAACTAATTAGTTAACTATCAAATGATCAATAGGAGGCCCAAGAAGAAAGATCTTGGGGAAGAATGTCTGATCCATAGTGCTGAATAAAATGCTGCCTCAATTGCTTTAGCCATTTTCTGCACTGTAGTATTATGCATATTTCATAGTGAAATAAGTGAATCATTCACTTTCATTTTGTTGTTTCCTGATTTTACATGCATGATTGACCTTTATTTTAGATATTGGAGTCAAAGTCAGTTGAAATAATTACTGTGGTACATTGTAACATGGCAATACATTCCCATGCACTATACACAGAGAGAGCCTTCATATGCACTGAATATATTGTAACTTTAATAACTACTTCTATATGTTTAAAGCCTTCTTCAAAGTAAATACTTGCATGATTTTTACAAAGCTACTGTTACTTCTTCTATGTTTATGGAGACATAAAGCCCAGAAAATATAAGCTTTCCAGACACATTAGCTGTCTATTCTGTGATGTGGGATGTTTCAGATAGGTCAAATTTTTATTCAAAAAGCATTTGAAACTAAATTAGCCTAGCTTAAGGAAGAATCATAGAATCATAGAATGGTTCAGGTTGGAAGGGACCTTAGAGATCATCTTGTTCCAACCCCTCTGCCATGGGCAAGGACACCTCCCACTAGACCACGTTGCTCAAAGCTCCATCCAGCCTGGCTTTGAATAATTCCAGGGAGGGGGCATCAATGACTTCTCTGGGCAACCTGTTCCTGTGTCTCACCACCCTCACAGGGAAGAATTTCTTCCTTATATCCAGTCTAAATCTACCCTCTTCCAGTTTATAACCATTACCCCTTGTCCTGTCATGATCTATCCTTGTAAAAAGCCCCTCCCCAGCTTTCCTGTAGGTCCCCTTCGGGTACTGGAAGGCTGCTATCAGGTCCCCCCGCAGCCTTCTCTTCTCCAGGTTGAAGAGTCCTAACTCTCTCAGCCTGTCCTCACAGGGGAGGTGCTCCAGCCCTCTGATCATCCTCGTGGCCCTCCTCTGGACCCGCTCCAACAGCTCCACATCCTTCTTGTGCTGGGGGCCCCAGAACTGGACACAATACTCCAGGTGAGGTCTCACGAGAGCAGAGTAGAGGGGCAGAATCACCTCCCACGAACTGCTGGCCACGCTTCTCTTGATGCAGCCCAGGATGCAGTTGGCCTTCTGGGCTGCAAGCGCACACTGCCGGCTCATGTTGAGTTTCTCATCAACACACAAGAATAAAGGGGAAGGAAACAGATCAAGAAAATTCAGTGGTATAGTAAACATTTTTGCCAAATTCAGTATAGATATTTCTAAGTCTAGTGGGAAAATGAGAAGAAATGACAAAAATTTGGGGATGGTATTTTTGCATTTATCGTAGTTTTCCTATAATAAATGAAAGCATTACTTCAGGTTGTATGCAATCACCGAGATTTTAAATTAAAAATTAATTCCATGGTATTTGTATTAAGTTCATAATAAAAGGTTGTCTTAGTTTCTAACAGAAGTTACTTCTCTCACAGTGTCTGGTATGATGTTTTGTTTTCAGAAGAGAAACAAAACTGATAACACCTGGCAGTGTTGAACACAGCCAAGGACACATTTTGTTCCTCAGTGAAGCAGTTAGAAGGCATAAGGAGCTGTGAATTGGGAGGGGACAGGACCAGGGCAGCTAACCCAAACTGACCAAAGAGCTATTCCATACCACATCACATCATGTGATTTTTACGGAAGAGAAATCGCTCTCTTGCTCGGAGGGAGGGGCTGCTGGCCGGTTGGGTATCGGTTGTTGGTCCCTTGCTTTGGGTATTATTTCTTGTTTCTTATATATATATATGTACTGGTATTTCTTTTATTCTCTCTGCTGTCTTAGTAAATAGCTTTTATCTCAACCCACGAGTTCTACCGTATTTATTCCTTAATTCTCTCCCACATCCCACTTGGGAGGGGGGAGGGTGAGCGAACAACTGTGGGGGACTTAGCTGTCTGCTAGGTCAAACCAGGACAAAGGTAAATATCCAAGAAAGGAAAATTTGGCATTTTGTTATATGATAAATACATAAATTCAGAACAAACATTACAGTTGCTATTATAATTTCAATATATCAAAAATAACAAAGCTTCCTAGTACAAAAACCATTCTCTGGTCATGCAGCAACTGAGTGTGGTTTTTACTTTTTTACAAACCTACACTTGAAGTTACATTACATGGAAATTACTTTATAAAGAAAAAATGGTCAAGAACGAATAACCAACATTTTAATAAACATTATATACATTTCCCTGTATATGTTTATATTGAGACATAAAATAGCTGAAATTCAGTGAAGAAACTTACCTGAAGAAAACTTAAGCCGGAGATTGTGTCTTTTATGTAGAGCAAATCTTGCACGTTATGACAGTAGAAATTCTGGTCATTTTAGTTTCTTATTGACTCCTTGTATTTTAAGAACCTCAGCAGTTTTCATGCTCGTATCAATCATCAGTGTTTATTGATACAGAATATTATCTCTTTTCCTGTGTAAATCTAAGCTTCAGTGTGGATCTGTGGTTCCTTGGCCATTAGATAAATCTGTCAGTGATTCTACAAATAAAGAACCTGACAACAGAAAGAGGAAGTCTTGTATTGGTTTCCATTATATGCAAACTTATGTTAAAGGCATTGTGACTACTCTGTGTATAAGGATTCAGTTGTGGGAGGGGCAACCGTCAGCCTATGAAATAACAGATATTAGGATCGTAGATTATGAAAGTTGAATATATTTCTACTTAGCTTTGGTGATTCTCTATGTTTTTCATGTGGAAAACATCATAAAATTTCTTAACAAACAAATAAAAAGATAATCATCTTCCATACAACATACATTTCAGCCAAATAGGAACAGGCAGGTCCTGTGAGAAATTTGTTCACCTGAACTGGGAAAAAGAACCTATAAGAAGAACCAGGAACAAAAATTGTATCTACCAATGTTGTTACTTTGAATTATATGCAGAAAGAGAGTAATTGATAAAAAAAGAAAGAAAATGATACTGGCTTGATTGTGATGTTTTCATTCTGGAGGCTGTTTAGAGTCTGTCTCAGCATGCACATTGTGCCTTTTATTCCTGGTATGCCTTTGTCAGATGATTCTATAAATATAACTTGAAGTCTTACAGAACCCAAAGAGGCTTATCTTGATGCCTATGTAGACACAAATAGTTACAAAGTAACGGCACAAAAAGTACCTAGATAACATTTTATCCATCAGATTATTTTCATCTGTGCTAATAATACATGTATAAAATATTAACACCTTTCTGACAGCTTTTATCCTTATTTGATAGGGCATGGATCAAATGACATATCTGATCACAGCATCTGCCTATCAAGTAATAAGTGGTTTGCTGTTATAGGCGGAGTATGATGCCCTTATTTGTGGGAATTAGAAATGAAATTAGGAGAAATTCTTAAGGTGTATGTATACGTGAAACAGACTACAGTTTATGGATGACATATTGTCTTGTGCATGATTCAACATGAATGATAATTCATGGAAAATAGATGAGTTTTTTAAAGTTATACAGATAATTGATGGGACAAGAGGGAATGATTTTAAGCTGGAGGAGAGAAGATTCAGATGTCAGAGGAAAGTTTTTCACTGAGATAGTTGTGAGGTGCTGGAACAGACTGCCCAGAGAGCTCGTGGATGCCCCACCGCTGGAGGTGCTCAAGGCCAGGTTGGATGGTGCCCTAGGCAACCTGACCTCGTACCAGATCTGGAGGTTGGCAGCCCTGCCTGAAGCAAGGGGGTTGGAACTTGATGATCCTTGGGGTCCCTTCCAACCCAGGCCATTCTATGATTCTGTGATTGACCATTAAATATTACTTAGCATGTAACTGCAGGAAATCTTGTGCTTCCAGGAAGAAGGTATTACCCAAAATTACTGTTATCCTCAGACCTCATTTTGACTACTACTTTTCAGAAGTCTACCTATCTCTTTGGCTAACGTTTCTTTTGCAAAGATAGACAAAGTGGAATGGAATGAGTTTGAATATACAATGACAAGTCATGTCTGCATTACTTATAAAAACAACGATAAGATGTAAGTGCCAAAGGAATAACTGGAGAGAAAAGTCAACCAGAAGGTTAACAAGGGAACATAATGTAGCCTGTGCTATGACCCTTATTAGAAGCCTCCCTCCCACCCACATGTTTCTGTTTGGACAGATACTAGACCCACCTCAGAGACATAGCACAGCTGCATAGCTTTAGATCAGAAAACTGTGGAAGACCCATCAAAAAGTCTGTTGACAGAAAAAAAATGCAAAATTTACAAACTGAAGCAGCATTACTGAGATGTGGTTATTATGTTAGGGAATAATAATGAACTGGATCTGACAGTCCAAGAGAGGTGGGAGCACTGCAGCTCCGTGCCTTTAGATCCAAACAATTGCAAGTCGAAGCATGTATGACACATGCAGACATAATGCAAATATATCCCTAGGTATATATGTATGTATAGACAAACGTTCAGATCACAAACAGACCCACAGAGCACATGCACAACAACAGCCTCATCTGACTTCCTTCCCTGGCTAAGCAGGATGAAGGTCCGTTACTGGGAAATATTTTCCTAAATACATTTACACATACATACACAAATAAGTGCAGTGTAGATCTTTCTAGTGTCTGTGCTAAGAAATTGATTCTGATCATTAGTTGCCCCTGGATCCCCATCTCAACTGCTGTTACTCGGCCTTAAGAAACCTTGAAGCAGTATCTAAAAAAACCAAACATCTCGGTCTCCATGACTTTGTCCATCACCTCCAGAGACTTGCAGTCCTGTTTGAGACATACAGTCCTGTTTGAGAGATGCAGTCATACTTGATAAGCTCCAGGTCTCTTCTGGCTGTATAGGTGGCCACAAGCAGGAGCCGTAAGAGAGTCTGAAGGCTGTACAAGCCTTTACAGCCTCTCCACAACATCACAAATCTGAGGTCCCAGCAAGCAGCAAACCTTCCCTGGAGAAGATGAGAACAGCAGGAGAGGTCACCTGTTCCCTGCAGTGGAAGACTTCAACTGCTGTCACTTACCATTTGTGTTGTTGAAGGTCTCAAGACCATCTGGCTCAGAGCCGTGTTCAAGATGCCTCCCAGACCTTCATTTGCATTCAGGTCACTGACCTTATTCTGTAGCTGAAGCTCTGTGTTTGGGGCAGGAGTCATCCTCCTGGTAACAGAAGTTAAGAGCTTCCAGGCTTTATTGTCACAGCAGTTTCCATTTCCAAACCCAAAGCTCAGATACTGCCTACTCCTTCTTCATTACAGCTGGAACTCAAACTTTTTAAGGTTCAGGGTCTTGGAGAAGATTCAGTCAATCTCTTTCTTGTCATTCCTGATGCTATGCAGTCTGTTGGCCTCCCACGGCTCCTTTACCTGGCAACACAGATCCTTCACCAGCAATCATACCCTGCAAGAAGGAGTCAAGGAGTCTATTAACCCTGGTCCTGGACTGAGTAAGAAGGTACAGGAGTGCTTTCAGTCCCAGATCTGTAGAGATGTATTCATCCTCAGGAGATCCATCTGGGTTGAGGCCTCTTGTCTTATAAAGATGCTCAGTTCAGTGTCTGCCAGGAACCGTGCCCTGTTGTGCATCAATGCCATAAGCTGTTGTAGACTGAGCTGTCGGCCTTCTCCTGTGCAAAGTGCTGCACAAACTGCTATGCAGTTTAAACTTGTGTTTAACTTCTATCCAAATGACATCCAGAAATATTATATAAAAAAAAATTATGCTTTGGTGCTATGATTCTTCATCTGTAAATACAAATTTACCCATAAAATACCTCTCCTATACATGAAATACCTTTTATCCACAGCCATCTCAATCTGTTTACAGATTCAAGGTACGTAGGTTGCTTTGCAGACCCGTATCTTATAAAAAAAAAAAAAAAAAGAAAAAAAGGAAGAGAGGGAAAAGAAAAAAGGAAATAGAAGGGAAAGATATGAGAAGGCAAAGGGAAAGATAAAGAGAAGCAGAAATACAAACAGAAAATGAAAGGTAAGGAAAAAACTTCTGAGTTAATAGTAGGAGTATACGACTATATCATTCCAGATAATTATGAATGAGTAAATAGATATTGCAAAGAATAAAAATGTTTTGAAACCTTATTTTTGTATGAGAAGGGTGTATTGAAGAGAGTACAGAAGGCCTGAGGCATTTTAAATTTCACTAATTTGATGTACCATAGTTTATAGAAATAATACATTTCTAACAGGTATTTTCATCTAGGAAGAGAGGAAAAATTAATTTTTGAAGATGTTGAGAGGAGGTAGGTTTTCAGGCACTTTGGTTAGTTAGATTAAACTTGTTATAAAACTCAGGATGTTTGACTAGATCTAAGTAAAACATAATTAAAATCTGGTCATTTTTATTAGGCTTATTTAGAGTTTTTACCTAAGCCAGCAGGATTTTTTTTTTTGGTCAATTTTCTAAAAGAAGGTTTTATTTAATCCGTCCACATGACAATAAAATCTTACACTTTCTAAACTGAGAAGCTAATGGACAGAAATTAATGTTTGAAGTCAGATCCTGGAGGGGGTACACTTCAGGAAAAAAAGAAAAAGAAAAAGTTAAGAATGTTCGTATCTTCTATCATGAAAGATTAAGAAAGAATCAGAGAAAATATTTTGATACTGTCTCCCACGACATCCTGTTAATGAAGCTGAGAAAGTGTGGGATAGATGAGTGGACGGAGAGGTGGGTTGAGAACTGGCTGACTGGCTGAGCTCAAAGAGTAGTGATCAGCAGCACAAAGTCCAGATGGAGACCTGTAACTAGCAATATTCCCCAGGGGTCTTTGCTGGGTCTGGTCCTGTTCAACATCTTCATCAATGACCTTGACGAGGGGATAGTGTCCGCCCTCAGCAAGTTTGCTGATGATACAGAGCTGGGAGGAGTGGCTGACACACCAGAAGGCTGTGCTGCCATTCAGCGAGACCTAGACAGGCTGGAAAGTTGGGCAGGAAGAAATCACATGAGGTTTAACAAAAGCAAGTGTAGAGTTTTTCACCTGGGGAGGAATAACCACATGTATCAGTACAGGCTGAGGGATGACCTGCTGGAGAGCAGCTCTGCAGAAAAGGACTTGGGGATCCTGGAGGACAACAGGCTGGCCATGAGCCAGCAGCATGCCCTGGTGGCTAAGAAGGCCAATGGGATTCTGGAATGCATTAAAAAGAGCACGGCCAGCTGGTCAAGGGAGGTGATCCTCCCCCTCTACTCTGCCCTGGTCAGGCCTCAGCTGGAGTACTGTATCCAGTTCTGGGCTCCCCAGCATATAAACACCAAGGACCTCCTGGAAAGAGTCCAGTGGAGGGCCACAAAGGTGATGAAGGGCCTAGAGCATCTCCCCTATGAGGAAAGACTGGGTAATCTGGGTCTGTTCAGCCGTGAGAAAAGAAGGCTGAGAGGGAATCTTACTAATGTCTATAAGTATCTTAAGTGTGGGAGGCAAATGGATATGGCCAACCTCTTTTCAGCAGTGTGTGGGTACAGGACAAGGGGAAATGGCCACAAACTGGAGCATAGGAAGTTCTGCACCAACATGCATAAGAATTTCTTCACAGTGCGGGTGACGGAGTGCTGTAATAGGCTGCCCAGGAAGGCTGTGGAGTCTCTCTAGAGATATTCAAGACCCGTCAGGATGCCTACCTGTGCGACCTGCTCTAGGGAGCCTGCTTTGGCAGAGGGGTTGGACTCGATGATCTCTTGAGGTCCCTTCCAACCCCTCCAGTTCTGTGATTCTGTGGTTCTGTGATATTCAGATGAAATTAGAACCTCTCATCTCCTTCCTGAATGAGTATATCTTTTTGATTCTTGTTCCATAGGAAAAGTATTAAATATACTCAGTCATATTTTATGATTAAAGAGAAAACATGCATAGTTTCTGCAGCTAAGTGAAAGTGCTTCACCATTGAAAAGCTATAACTATTTTGCTTGTGGAAAATACCTATGAAGTTGACTTAAAAATTATTGTCAACTTTTAGTGTTAATAGATTTAATGTAACATAGATATTTCAAACATGCAAACATGTCTTGGATATGATCTGTAATCTATTAAAATCAATGGGACCTTTTATCATTTCAGCAGATTATTGAAATGGAAGACAGAGATGTTAGCAGAAGGGATTACACAGAAACATTTTCTGCAGTTACTAAATAAAAAGGAGAATAATTAAAAAAAAAACTACAAAAAGCTCAATGTTTGATTAAGAGAGACATTTGAATTTTAGGTCTTGGTTTCATCAAATAATTTATAATTAATGGTACAGTAGTCCACTCACAGTGCCCTTCTTGAAGGATCAGGACTGCATAGCACTAACTGTGGGATATATGAAGAGATATTCATTCCTGAATATGGAAGAGTGGATTTTGAAGATGTGTTTTCCTTTACAGTGCAATTTTGTACATGTTTTTTTTTTCCTCTTATTACTCTCATCCTCCGGTCAATATTGCTCACAAATATAATGTAATTCCATCGCTACTTATGGGTAGAGAATTTTTTTGTTTAGGCTTCAGTAGATAGATGTGACTATCTATGTGGCTAAGCTGCTCAAGTAAAAAACAATAGATCAACAAAAATTCTGATCAAAGTAGGATCAGCTTCGGCCAGGTAGTTTTGAATTTCTCAGATGACAGAAATCGCAGCAATCTATCCCATCACTTGACTTCTCTAATGGTAAGTTTGCCTTGTATCTGATTAGAATTTTCCAGTCTCATAACTTGAGTTCTCTTCACCTTAACACATCTCTGTGTCTTTTGTGGAATATTTGGTTCCATCTTCTTTAAAAGGATACTGAAGACAGCAATAAGAATGCCTTTTAGACTCAAGGCTGAACCCACCTAGTTCTTGCAAAGTCTCCTTGTGTGCCACGTTCTCCAGCCTCCTGCCAGCTCACTTTGACTTATACTTAAAAATCCCAAAAATGAACACAGTACTCCAGATGCAACCTCGCAGGTGCTGAACAGAGGGAAATGATCATTACCCTCTACTTGCTGTCTACAAACTTGATAATACAGCCAAGTATAAGCTGGTCTTTTTCACTCTTAGAAAACTCCTGTCTCATATTCATGTTCAGCACCCAAGATCTCACTGAAATCTGCTTTTTTACCAGTTGACCTCCTACTTGTACTGATAAGCTGAGTTATTCCTCTCCAGGTACAGGACTTAAAAATTTTCTTTGTTGAACTTTTTTACAGTCCTGTCAGCACTTTTTTCCACTTTGTTGAGGTATATCTGAATAGCAATCCTATCCTCTGTTTTATCAACCACTCCTGTCATATGTTGTCATCTAAGAACTTGGTGTCACTAGTAAAGACCCTAAATATTACCCACACCAGTATCAATCTTTTAAAACACCAAAAGTAAACAGATAGCAGTTGGAATTTGTACTAACAGTTTTCCACCTGCAGGGTAGTCTTCTTATTCAGACTCTATATTAACAATTTGGCTACAAGTATATTGTGGCAGATTGTGTCAAAAGCCTTGTTAAAGTCAAGATAAAAACCAAAACTCCTACTGCTCTCTTCCAAATCCATTAAGCTGCTCATCTTGTAATAGAACACAATAAGGTTTGTCAGACTCTATTTACCTTTAGTAAGTCCATGATGACTGTTCTCCATCACCCTTTTACCCTTCATTTGGATATGGCTTCCAGGAAGATTTGGTCCACTGGCTTTTTAGGGACTGAAGTCAGTTTAATTGGTACACAGTTCTTCAGATTCTTCTTCTCTCCCTTCTTTCTTCCTATGCCTACTTATCATTCAAAAGAGAATAATGAAGTAATTGTTCATTTCTTTAGGCTCCTAAATTATCAAAGTTACTTTCAAATTATGAACATGAGTTTAAAATAAGCATTATGCTGAGGAGTAGAAAATTGACCTAATGGCTTACTTCTCATTGGTTGACATTGGTGTTTTCATTGTATGAAACTGGAAGTTGTGAAGAATATTAGTAGTTCAGCAATTTTGCCCATTTTCTACCTATGAAACAAAGGCATCTGTATTTTGAATTCCAATCCAGGAATCAGGTAATTGATTTTTTGTAAGTCTGATAAGTTAAAAGTGTATATGTCTTCTGACTGTGTCACTCTAAATTGAAGATTAATTTAGCTTTTATTTTGCAAAATATTGCTGCCAGCTCATGGCGTGGACAATTTGTTCATATTTGTGTTTGAACAACAAATCAAAAAATTTCTTGAACCCCAAATTTTCTTGTGCTGGTTCCACTCAGCTTTCTTTATATTTGGTTTGGTTTATATTCTTTCTTTATATTTGGTTCCTTCCTTTGCCTAAGAGCAGAATAGACTTTTTTTTTTTTTCCCACCCCCTTAGAAGGTCAGTTACATATAACTAGGTTTTGATCCCAATCTTTTGCTATCTGAATTCAGATATTACATAATGCAGATAGCTCAAATAAATGGCTTGCATTTATGTCCCCTTACACTGAAATATTTTATGTATTACTTTCACTACTGAAAACTTCAAGACTATTTACTATTCAAGACTATTACATTTATTAGTGTCTGTCTCCGTCCTTGATCTCAGGAATGTGCCCTTAGTGGCATATAGAAGACAATGTACGGATTATTTGTCTAATTTTTATCTTTCCACATTCAAAGTGGTTGACAATGACACCATTTAAATTCTATTTGGTCAGCTTTTTGTGTAGATATACTGGATTTTCTGTTACTGATTTACTAGTTTCTCATTAGTGTTTGTCACGACTAGAGTCAAATTATAGTCAAATGTCACAGCAAGCAGACATATATTGCTAGCAATATCTGCAGAAGCAACAAAAACAATAAATGATTACTGTAGCTAAGCGAGTTCAAATTTCAAGAAGATTCAGAATTGTTCAGAGATGACACTTACTTGGAGCTCTGTAAAATCAAACATACTTATTCACATGTTGCTTTAGGAAAAATTACAGAGACAAGTTACTCTGCTAAGAACTGGAGAAGTCTTTAGAAAGTCCTTTGCTTACATAAAGCTATACAACAGCTTGAAGTGCTCGCAATCTTCATAACTTGTTTTCAAGCATATTAAACAAAATCCATTGTCTTGTCTTAAAGGAGAGACAGTTTATGTAATCATGAAGTCAGTAGCTTAGTCAAGAAGCTCTTTGAAAGACAGATCTATAGGCAGCCTGAAGGACTTCTAACTTCTCTTTATCTTCCTGTATCTCACCAGAGATTTGATTTGTTTGTTTATTTTCTCTCATGCTGTTGTAGTTTAATTGAGGAGGCAGCTAAGTACCACACAGGTGTTGGCCCACTTTCCCAGAGTTGTGGGGGTGGAGGCAATCAAAAAAGGTAAAAGTCTGAGAATTTATGGATTGAGGTAAGGATAGTTAAAGAAGAAGAGGGAAAAAAAAAAAAAGAAAAAGAAAGAAAAGAGAGAAAAAGAAAAGACAAAAACAAGTGATGCAAAACTCAGTTGTTTCAGTTGTTCACCACCAGCTGACCGGCTGCAGCTGCCCAGCCAGTCCCGAAGAAACAGCAGCTCTGTACAGACAACTGCCCTCAGTTCTGTTGTTAAGCATGACATCATATGGTATGGAATATTCCTTTGGTCAGTTTGGGTCATCTATTCTGGCTGTGTCCCCTAACAGTTACCTGTGCACCTCCTGCCTCTTCAATGTCAGGGCAGCACAAGAAGCAGAAAAGATCTTGACTCTATGAAAGCATTGCATAGAGTCAACAACTCACAGCAATGCAGTAAAAACTAAAACATTAGTGTTATCACCACTATTTTTATCAAAATTTCAAAATATAGCACCACAAAATCGATTATGAAGAAAATTAACTCCAACCCAGCCAAAAATAGGACACCATGCCCTTACTTGATCTCTTTCCCTGTTTCTCTCACCAATGAATGTGAAGATCAATGAAGTTCAAGGTGCAGGGTCTCTTAGTAACATGCAAAAACCACTGCAAGCTGATTCTTTTGTAAGTTAGAAACAGTCACTATAACCATATTTCTTCCAGTGAAAATCTTGGGATCCTGACAACTCACTTCCACCTACCCCTCATCTTCATTTAAATCAGTTCTCTTAAGACCTTCTATGCAGTAAAAGCATGAACTAGTAGTGCTTTTAAGTGAACTGTAGTAATATTATCATACACATATATATAATTTGACTCTAGATATTAGTTTAAGTGAACTAGAATTCAAGGCTTTTGGGATTAGCTACAGAAATGTGTTCATAAATCTGTAAGTTTATTAGTATTTTGTCAGTTTCTAGTATTGTTGTGTAGTTGCTTCACTGCTGATATTGATCCGGAATGTATTGCTCAATGATTGCTGATTAACTGCATTAATACATTTTTACATCTACAAAATACTGTTACATAAATCATTTTGTTAGAAAACCTATTAATTACTGTTCCTAATTTGCTTTTAACTATGTGACTTGATATGTATAAAATACTTTAAAACCTCTAAAGTATTTTTTGTTTTGATGCACCTTTGATTTTAGTTTCTCAGTGAATCAAGTATCCACTTAGATTCAACCACTCTTTTGACCTTTTTAAACTATACATCAATCACTGGACCATTTTGTGTCTCAGATTGCAGGTTTCCCACATACTAGGATACAGATGTCTGGTAGTCCACTGATCTGGACTAATAATGACAATGATACTTAGATGTTCAGTTCTTTAGCTTTCTTTTAGAACTGCTGGCACTTTATCTGCCTCTTGTAGTCTAGAGTGTAGATGACTTACCTTTCCTGGCTACATTTTTACATAGCTCTGTCCAAGATACAGCAGTATAAGGTAGTTCTCTTAGTGGGATCTTCTTCTTTCTAACAATCTCCAGAACAACAACAAAAGAAGTATTAAACCAAATTTTATTTAGATACTGCTGAAGACGTAAATGTGAGAAGCACTCTAAGGGACTTCTATTTAAAATTATGTAGTTTTGCTTTTATGTGCAGGATATTTCATTTATTTTATTTTTTTAAATATTGTTTTTATCAAAGTAGTAGATATTCAAAAATGCTTTCATAAATTCATAGATATATTCTGCATCCATTTTCTATTTTATGTGTAACTAGATATATGCTAAATGCATAATAGTTAAGAACAAGACCATTGGAAAAATAGAGTGGTTAGAGAATATTTACAATAAAGCATAAGCATTTTAGCAGCACTTAGCTGTGAACTTAACTGTAAAGCGAATTTCACAGCCTGAGGTTTTGGCTGAGAACTTAATGCTTTTACTACACGAGCTAACTAATCAACAAAAACAATTTTGATGCACGTACTACAGGACATCTATAGTTCTGCTTACTGAGAAATAATTTAACATTGCAGGACTATCGCATTTATCATCAACAATGTGATACCTTAGTAATTTCCCACAAATTCGAAACAGTGTGTCTGAAGACATTTGCAAAATTGTTTTTTTTTGTGCTGTAGTTAATGAACCACAGCAATGTATTTTTGGTGGCAAGCAAGCTGGCTACCAGGCGTGTTTTAACATTGTTATACTTGGAAAGATAAAAAATTACATTTTTCACTAAACTAGCATTAAGAAATGCTTTATGCTGTGGTGAAGCTAAAAAGTATCTTGTTCAGACTACAGTCAGGAAATCTATAAGTTTTGTATTCTTTCTGGATAAATGTCAATATTATGAACTCTCCCCCAGCACTCCCCATCAAATAAATGTTAGAGCTACAAACAAATAGCTAGGTCACTGACAAGGCCCTGGACTGATATTAAGCTAATTGAATAGGATGTGGAAATGTACTGGTTGTGAAATGAGAAATTTTTGGATGTGATAGATAACAGTGCAAGCAGCTCGCAAATGTTAATGTTTGCACCATGAAGGACAATGAGATTTCACAGGTGGCTAAGGGACAGTTATGTGAGAACTGGCCAAACATCACAGATTGCTGGCAGGGAATATTGGGGACCTTTACAGGAGTACAATTTTCCAAAGATGACAGCAGCTCAATAACTGTAACAGTAATGTCATATATTTCAGACATTATTTTGGTAATGGTATTAGAAATACCAAATTTGGGTAGAGATATAGCAAAATTGTGACTAAAGGGGAAAAGGAATTCAGAGAGAGTTGTATATTTGAGAGGAGACAGAGGAAAACAGGAGACAGGAGGACAGCTAAAAGGAGGATCAAAAAATAGAAAAATGATAATGAGTTACTTGATAGATGCTGTCTGGGAGCACCAACAGGGAAGCCTTGCTCTTGATCTGCACAGCCTAAACCAGAGTAATAAATCAGACTTCTTTCCCTTACCATATGTGTTTCCACAGGCAGAGGGGCCAGATGGCAAGGTGCTGGTACATTCAGACTCTTGGTACAAGGATATTAGGGCCCATTTCATGCTGGCCAATACTGACATCTACCCACTATATCCTAAAAATGCAGAATGCAAAAATGTAGGCAATTAATTTTGGAAAAAAGAAAAATCAGCAAAGAGAAACTCTGTTCATTAAAACAGTATAGCTCTTTTAACGGATTATGGGTTGTGTGAGGGAAACCATGCAGCAGAAACAATAATGGAAGTTTTAAAAAATAAGATAAACATTTAGCAAGAATAATAGGAAAAAATATAGATATCTTTGCATTAAAAAAGAGGATTGGAGTAGATAACTCCTATAAATTATTTTCAGCCCTGTTTTTTTCTATAATTCTCTTAGTATTTTCATGCCATTTTTAACACATTTCTTAAACTTAGATATAAGGAAAGATATTGTGTATCTATTGAGGAGCACTTTTTCTTTTGCTTTCTCACGTTTAGGTGGAACCTCCTGCATTTCAGTTTGTGGCTATTGTCTTTTGTCCTGGCACTGAGCACCACTGAAAGAGCATGACTTCATCCTCTTTGCACTCTCACAAATTCTTTTTCATGTATTTATAGACATTGATAAAATCTCCCAAGCCTCCTCTCCTCCAGGCTGAACAGCCCAAGATCAACAGAAAAAACACCAAATGTAGTTTTAATTTCAGAAGGTTACAATCAGATGACAGTGAGAAAAGCTGATAGCTACAGAAATTACCATAATCATTTTCTTACTTCTTTCGCACTAAGCTCTTTCAAAAATTTCCAGTCTCTTCAAATATGTTCCTTCAAAAGTTTTTCTGAATAACTTACTTCTTCACTGGCTCTCCTCTTATGATGTAAAAAAAAAAAAAAGGAATCAAAACCAGTTACTTTTTAGAAGAAATGACTTTGTATGTACATAGCATCACAGAATCACTGAATGGTATCAGAGTGGTTGAGGTTGGAGGTCACCTGGTCCAACCCAGTGCTCAAGCAGGGACATCTACAGCAGGCTGTCCAGGGCAATGGCTTTTGAAGCTCTCCAAGAAGGGAAACTCCACAATCTCTCTGGACAGCCTGTGACAGTGCTTCATCACCTATACAATAAATAAGTGCTTCCTGATGTTCAGAAGGAACCTCCTATGTTTCTCTTTTTGCTTATTGCCTCTTTTCCCAGGCAAGATTGAAAAAAGCATGGCTCCATCTTCTTAGCATCCTTCCTCCCTTTGGCTATTAACAAGGTAAATATATATTGCAAAGATCTCTCCCTGAGCCTTCTCTTCACACTGAAGAGTCCCAGCTCTCTTCGTTTTCCTTCATGGTTCAGTCCCCTAATCATCTTTGTAGCTGGATATCAGATTCTTTCCAGAATGTCCATTTCTCAGATTATTTTGGAGGTATTTCTCCAAAATACCTTAAGGCCTTTATTTCTTTCCTGCTATGAATGTTACCATTTATTCACTAGTGATAAATGAACTCTTTCTCTTTTACTCTCCAGCATGGCTTTTAAACCTCAAAGTTTTTTTTCAATTTCTACTCTTCCATTTTGACAATAAATAATAAATAAACAAAAATAAAAATTGCAGCCTGCTGGAAACAGAGCAATAAAAAAAGTTCATCAATACCCTCGAATTTATTTATAGTTTTAAAAATAGTATTGAGAAACTTCTAAAAACTATTGTGTCATAGATAGAATAACAGAAAACTTCATTCAACTATGACATTGCCATTCTTATGTTAAAAAAAAGTACTGGAATTTCTGAGTGGCAATGAAGGGGAAAAAAAGAACAAAACAACATTTTTAGATTCCATACCCAAATCTGCACAGAATTTCTTTTTCTCATTACTGTAATTTTATTAACACCAGGAGACCTGTTATTAATGTACTCCACAACATGAGAAATGAGCGTCAGACTACTTGTCTCAGATAATTTTTTTTTAAATAGTAGCTGAAAGAGAATAGTCCCTGTGGGTGACAGCAAAATTAACAAACCCTGATGCATACATGTGGAACAAATACCTTGAGTGTCCTTAGAGTCATCATTATACAGGTTCTCACTAGAGTGTTTTCTTTTAATCTTTTAGCAATCTAACAATGAGTTACATATCTTTTATCCTGTCCTAAGGCATGAAAGCCTTTGCTGGAAGGAAAAATTAAAGCAATTTTGTTTTGTTTTGTTTTGTTTTGTTTTTCTCTACTGAGAGACCTCTACTTGTAACCTAAGTAGGAAATATGAAATTCAGGCCAAAATTTAAACTAAAAAAGATCAAAACACTGTTATACTTTTTCAAGATATAATTTGCATCCCAGAGTAACATACCCACAGAGTCTAATCTGTTAGACTAAAGCTGTGAATATGTATTTACAATATTTATGATATCATTAACTTTACCAAATTTATGTGCAATTACTTTTCCTCCACATGAACCTCCAGAAGGCCCAAACCTCTCTGATAAAAACATTTCAATCCAGAAGACTTAGTATTTGGCTTCTTAACTAATTTTTTTATCCTGAAATACTCATCTAGCCAATGTTTGAAAGAGGTTTGTACAACTTCAGAAAATCATTATTTTCAATCTTCTTTGCTGTAAGAAACAGAATTATAGAGAGCCAGAAATAATCTGTATGGATCATCTCCACAGAATGCATAATTCAGCTTAATTCTGTTCATTTCTTGAATCAGCAGGTATTTTTCATCTGTGTTCCATCTGCTATGTAAGAACTTACATACTGATACAAATAAAGAAATAACCTGGTACCCATCATGACTGTTTAGCACAGAGTTCTTTGTAGATAGCATCTCTAATAATTTCGCTCCAGCGTCTGTAAATACTTTGCAAATAAAACTGCAATCTGTTGTTAAGAATGAAAAATAGATATATTGTGAAGCCAAGAAACAAATCGGTTTGGAGTAGGTAAATGAAGCCATTGAGTAGCAAAACCTTAGTCATAAACTGTCTGTTACATCAGGACTTAAAGTAGTCATTCATTCAAGAACATTTAAATTCTAGTTTCTCTGTTGGCATGATGAATTAATGGCAGTTTTGATGGTAAATTTTATGATTTGTACTGAGAAACAGACTGATACTACTCATACATCCCTCATTAATCAGTGAAAGATTATTACTTTTAGTACTGTCTTGTTCACTGAAATTGAATCAGTATCTTCAAGGGTAAAAATGAGTACACTCTAAACAAATACTAAGATCAAAATTATTTATCACTTATTATTCATTTTTTTTCTATTGGGTTCTATTATGCATATATAGTGGGTTCTATTATGCATATAGAACCTGAGTAAAATGATTATAATGCATTTTGACGAACACAGATGAACACATGAAAGGTCAAGTTGGTAAGATTTAGTTATTACCAGAGTACTGAGCACTGAGAAAATTTGTTGTTTTAACTTTACCAATATCTTCATTTTACATCCAGAGAGATAAATGGATACTATGCAAGTAGTTGGTCAATATTATTCACACTATCAGTCAAGAATGCACTTAAGAAAAGGTTGTGACATTTTTTCCAAAAACTATTTCAAAAATGTTTGCAGTTCACTTGACAATAAAAACAAGTCTCTGTCATTAATATGCAAAGGAAGCAGGGTTTTCTAGGACTGAAAAATAGTACTCCTGAAATTCACTATAATTAAATCATGATATTTTGTAAAATAAAGGGTAAATTCCACTTTAAAAATGAATCACTCAAATAATGGATTTTGAATAAGCTCTTCATACAAACAGTATGAAAAAGATTAATAATATTTTCTTAACTAACTGACAGTCATTTTTCTTTTTCATTGACACTAAATTGAATACAATGAAGACTCAATTAAAACCAGTAAGTAGTAGAAAATGTTATGCTGAAAATGTCTTCAAGTACTGTGGTAATGTCAATTACATTCCTGAAAGGTTTGCACTTGAGAACAGATGTGGAACTCACAAACAGAAACATCATCAACTTTGAAATGACCTTTTTTGTTCAAAAGATATTCTACTTCCAGTGTTATGTCCACACATACACTGCCCCAGGTTACTACTGAAAATTGGAGAAAGTATTTGTATACAGAAATGCAGTGCCACCATATGCCCAGCAGGCTTATATCTGTTGAAAATTTGGCCTGTGGAATTCTTCAGAGTAAAAACTGTTTTAGATCACACTGAATGAACAGCAGCAATAATAAAACAGCTATGGTCTCAAGATACAGAAGTGCAATTTTCTCTTTGTTTATGGACTATAATTGGTGAATATATTAGTATGTGCAACTTGCAAAGAAAAGAGATATTGACCAATATTGGCTTCACAAATAATTGTAACTATTTGGTATCCCTTGCTTTCACAAAGGAAATGATTATAATGGACTAGAAAGAAAGAAGCATAATATTACTCTTAGAAAGAAAACCAAATGTTCCCCTAGCTAGAAGAACTGCCACCAGGAAGCTTTTCCAGTGTCAAAATTAGAGATGCATATTCACTTTTCTGAGAGAGGATTTGCTATAAAGCGTACCTCTTCCTTATAGGTGGCACAGAGTACAATTAATTCTGAACATTAAAATGATGAAACATTTATCCAGGAGATTAATAAACAGCATACAAACTTGGTGCATTTCCAAAGCTTGTTTCAGTTTATTCTTGAATGATATACTATCTTTTCATAATTAGGCAGCCATTAGTAAAAAACATTAAACAAATGTCATACAACAGTGAAAACAATTCTGTCTACCAAATTGTTTTTACTTTAGGCAAACCTGAGGATTAGATTTTTTTTTTACAAATCTTTTATTTTTATATAGAGCAGCAATAGTATTCCTGGTTTAATTTTCATTTAAACATTTGACTGGTTGCCTTCTGCAATATAGTCTACAAGTAATAAGGAAAAAAAAATGAAAAAACCTGCAGCTTTAATAATTGCTTTCATGATTTATGCAACATTTGTTACAGTAAAGCAGCACTTTTAAAACATATTTTCCTTCTTGACTTTCCTCCGTAAATTGGCAATAATTTGTGGTACCTTTATGACATATTCTCTAGAACATTAGCGAAGGTATAGAAATTTGCTTTTGTGCAAAATCTCAGCTGGCAACAGATTTCTTGATTATGAAGCAAGCTCGAATCAAATAAAAATCCAGTCCCAGAGGAAAGCAGAAAAATCTCGCTCTTCAAAATGCTAAGTCATGCATACATCTGTCTTATTCATTATATTCATGAGGTTAAGGTGATGAGAATAAAACATTCAAAATAAAATATAGCAGCATTCATCTGCTCTATGTCCAGGTAATCCCCCATGTTCATTTGCTGCCAAGTCACAGGTTGTAGAATCTATTTAACTTCAATAAAATTAGTATGATATGAAACTCAGTCGCTCAGAGGAATCCTCTTGCTCCTGAAAACAGAAATATCACATGCCAGCAGTTCTGCCATGCTGCCTTCCTAGCCTCTGATGGAAAGAAAAGATTGAAGTGAGTGACAAGCATAAATGAAATTTTAAATCTTCAGGCTTTTAATCCAAATAAAATATTTCCCTCTTCTCAGAACTGGCTCATTTTTGAGATGAAAAGCCAAAGATCAGCAAAATATGAAAGCCCGTGTTCTGGAGTTACAGATTGCACAAGCTTTCATCCTTTCATCTTCATATAGAATGCAAGAACAGTTGTGAAATATATTTACCATTTGTAATTACATTTTGATTCTTGCTCTCTTTTAGCCATCTTCTCCCCTAAAAAAAAAGGCCAGCAAAACATGTTCTTTCTGAAGGTAAATGAGGCATCTAGGATTTCTGCATACAAGGGAACTTGAGTGCTCTTAAGTGTTATGAATCTCTCATTTTTCATCATTTAAAGTTGTCTGTGGAGTCTACAGTGAAGACACTTTACAGCCTGGTCCAATGGATAGTTCAGAGTAGAAAGCTTATAAGAACTATAATGTTTTCTGCTTTTCTATGTCTTCTTATCATGGATATATGACCAGATCATTTGCCTCACTTTCCTCTCCCCCTCCCACTTATATTAAGATACCATTTTTGAAACTGTTGTTTGAAAGTTACTATCTTTACTATAAATGTATAAATACAGCTTTACCGCCTTTTCATTATACTTTCTTTGTGAATGTCTTTATTTCTCCACTGGCCTATTAATTGTGAGAAGGACACTTAGTTCTTTATAGAAAATTGTTCTTTTAAAACTGAAGAATTAGATAGATCTATCCTCCTGTGTGTGTCACTGTTATAACTCATGAAGAACATATCTGGAACAGCAGTAAGAACAAAGTACAAAGAGTAAGACTTAATGTTCCAGAGACTTGCAGAGTCATTCCTCTAACATTTATAACGTAATATTGTTTTTAACCTACTACAAATTGTCACACCATTTTTATCTGCTCTGAAAAATTGTTTCATGCTTGCTCTACTGAGGTGATATTTCTGGATGCTTCTGATGGGATAACAATGAATGTTAGAAAATTCATCTTTAGAGAAGATTGTATTTTATATATTTAGTATTCTTTTTGGAAAATAACAGTTTTAAAAGAGAAAGAGGAAAACCAACACACACAGTTGAAAACTTGGTGTGAAATGGATTTAAATACTTTTTTTGTAAAATATTTCTTTATTGGAGTTCTGACGTTATAATATCCTTTAAATTATGAAGGTGGGGAAAAAGCAGCACTTTCACACACATACATTATTCTTGACAGACTGTAATCTTAACTGTATACTCAACTCAAAATACTCAAAAACTCAACACTGTTGAGATTATTTGCTTCAGTTCACTGCTGTCAAATGCATGACAATTTCTACCCTCTTTCTTACTTCCACATTTTTAACAGCAAGGTGTTTCCCTTACAACAAGCATTTCTTAAGCAATGAAGATTCATAGCTTTTTCCATTGATCTGTTTGTGGTGGGTTGACTTTGACTGTTTGCCAGACACCCACCTAGCCATTTTCTTACTTCCCCTCTTCAACAACACAGGACAGAAAACAGGATGAAAAAGCTCGTGGGTCAAAATAGAGACAGGGTCATTTACAAATTACCACAGTGTGCAAAACAGATTCAACCTGGGGGAAAAATAACTTATTGCCAGTTGAAATTGTTAAAGGAAGTTAACAGTGGCTGCCTCCTCCAGTTGCTCCGGCCCAGTTCCACTCCTGCCTGGCTTCTGGAGCACATCCTGGTACTCAGGGAAGCAGAGTCTCTGCCCAGGCTGGGGTATGCAGCTGCTGTTTTCACCTTTGGAGGTTAAGCGAGTAGCAAAGCTAAGCACTCATATCAGAAATACACTGACAGACATACACACAACACTGACATGACATGTCATACAGAATGCCACAAACAAGGTGCTGCCTTCAAGAGCACCCACATACAAGACTGCTTGGTTCACATGAAAATTATGTACAGACAGCCCAAATCTACCTCCCCTTGGGCTGGCAGAAGCAGCAAGTCCCTTGTGCATGCACACACACACACACCTTCAGGCTTACCAGAACATGGGTGCCTCAAGCACCAGCAAGGCCCCTCTGCCCGCTTGTCAGTCTTCCCAGATCCTGGCCCATGTCACCCACACCACAGGTCCCCCACCCACTGGCAGCTCAGCATGGGGTCTGCCAGCAAATACACATGCACACCGCATGCACACCCGGTTTGGAGTAGACACAGATGCTGTCCCAGCAGCCAGCACCAGGCACACAGCTGTGACCTATAGCCCTGCTCCGAATTCCACAGCGGAGCCGTCACTCGCCTTACAAACCCCATCCCTGAGCAGCTGATTTGGAGACACGCACCACTCCTGCCCCAGGGGCTGAAGATGCCCACCTGCTCCAGGTGCTGATACTGAGACCCCAATGGCTTCGGAAAATGCCACTACAGGACAGGACACCCACATCCTGGCTCCAGCAGCTGGTTCCAATTTGCAGTAATGCATACAGGACAACAAGCAAGAATACAGAGATCGTTTGGAAAAGATTTAATAACACAAAGTGTGGTGATTAGGCACAGGGCTCAGGCAGACAAGCGTACTGGGTGGCCCCTTTCATACTCCTCTTTGCCTATCCTACTTTTTAATCCTCCCTGCTCCCTCTTTTTATCCCTCTGCATATTACCTGGTCATGTCACTTGGCACAGTTCCGCCAACTTTCCTTCAACATCCTCAACCCTCAGGTTTGCACCCTTATCAGGTGCAAAGTCCTATTTTGCATGCAATTTTCTTCTATCCCATCAGTTATTGTGACTGATTGGGTTTGTTTCTGGTTATTGTCTTTGTTAATTCTAATTGGTCAGATTTTATTATGTCCTTCCCTCTCCTTATCCTCACAACTAAAAACCTAAACATCTTCACACTCCAAATATCCTTACCAATTAACACCACTGACTAGGTTTGATCTTACCATGACTTCCCTTATAATGTGTAAATCAGGTTTGTCTCTGTGTGTTTTTGCTTATGGCTTTTTGACCAGATTGCATTAAGGAAGTAGGCACTGTCCTCCCAAATATTCTTGCAGAAACAGACCAGAACAGTGAGAAGTAGAAAAAAAAATTAAAATACTCAAAAGATCCTTCCCAGCACCATCTTTTCTCCTCCATTTTTTTTGTTACCCCAGACTCCACTTCTTCACCGATGACTTACCTACCTCCTATCCCCAAGCACAGTAGGAGAGATGGAGAATGGAGTTGCAGTCAGTCTGTAAGACCCTCTGCCACTACTTTTTCCTCACATTTTTCCCCTGAGTGGATCCTCTCACATGGGCTCCAGTTCTTCTGGAAAATGTGTTTTAGCATGAGTCCTCTACACAGGCCAGTTCAATCAGGACACATCCACCTGTTGGGGTTTGCCATTCTCCTTGAGCTGCAGAGTGGATATCTCCTCTGATGTGGTCCTCCACAGGCTGAAGAGAGAAAACCTGCTTCACCATAGTCTTGACAGGCTGCAAGTAAGTCTCTGCTCCAGCACCTGGAGCACCTCTTGCCTCTCCTTCTCTGGCCTTGATGTTTATAGAGCTTTCTCGCACTATGTTTGTTATTCCTCACTGCTGAGAAATATTTCATCCTTTCTTATATAGTTTTTCCCAAAGTACTGCCATTCTGGCTGCTGGACCCAGCCATGCCCTGCAGTGGGGCTGTAGGAGCTGGCTGGAACCAGCTCTGTCCAGCATGGGCAGCCCCCGTCTTTCCTCATAGAGGAGCCTTGCAGCCTTTCAACAGCCAGCACCTGGGCACCCACACCCAGTACATTATTTTTTTAGTGTTTTTCAGTTATTCATTTTTTTAAAAACATATGTAGTTCTAATTTTGTTGTTGTTGTTGTTTAGGACTTGGATTCCTTCTATTCACTCTTTATGAAACGGACAGCTTCTTTTATTATTTACCCTATCAAATAATTCCTAAAGGAAGAGAGTGAGTCTTCATTAACTTCACAGGAGCATGGATCAACCACAGAGACACAAGAGTTTCTGTCCTTCACAACATGCTCACTAATGGAATATTTTTACATATAAACAACCAGGGAGGTCAAGTACAAAGTTAAATTCAGGTAACCAGGCTCAAAAGCTATTTATAGAAAGAATATATATAACGTTTTTTGTTACAAATGGCCTTATTTCCCCACATCAATTTTTCTTTAATCTCAGATTTGCCCAGCTGAATGAATTCCAGATCTCTACCTGGTTGTCATTTTGATACCTTTGCCCCATCCTTTAATTTTAAAAGACAGTATTTCCCTTCTGCAAAAGGTAGTAAGGAGAACCAAAATGTTTGCTTTTAATGGTGTGACATCCATTTCCATGTAGAAGTATAATAGACCACAATATACTTTCTGAAGATTATTTTCTAACTAGCTCAAAAAATGGCCCAACTCTTCTTGGCAATTGTCTGCCCTACTACTTCTTTCTAATCATTTTTCACCATTTTTTTTTTTTCAGTTATTATTTCTGCACTGTTTTCATGTGGAATCTGTACTCCATCATTGTCTGATTTCCTAAACTGCATAGGTTTCTCCAAGTAAGGATACCACATTGGGCTAGTACATTAGTGGCAGGTGTTTACAGATGCTTACTTATGCTCACACTTTTTAATTTAACTCCCAGCCAATTACATAAAATATTGTATATTTAAAATTATTTGTTCTTCAAAATTATAAGACAGCAAGCTTTCCCATCTTTTTTTCTTAACATTGTAGGAGGCAGTCTGATGTGAACTTCAGCAACTGAGGTTGTGATAACAGCAGCTGTTGACTAGTCTTGTGTCCAGGAAATAATAGTTTACTATCTGCACTTGGGGGCTTTCTTACTTCAGAAATTGTAGTGAAACTACGTATGACGCTGAGAACTGGGGATAGAGGAGACAATTTGTGATTTCTCTGAGTGAGAATCCTCATTTCAGTACAAAAGCCTTCCCTTGTTCTTTGCAAGAGAAACATCTAGAAAGACTTCTGATATGAACTCATATATAAATTGTCCACAGCTTCTTTCTGTTGTAAGGCACTATTCCTGGATAAAAAGACAACGTACAACGATTCATCAGTTTTCTAACTTAACTTTCTCAGGAGGAAAAACAAATGAATTCCATTTTGAGATTAGACACACAAAATGTGATTTTTAATTACAAACATAAACCTATATCTTAAGACAAAACAATCTGTTGTTCAAGTCTGTTATTGTGTTTTTGGAGACTGTTGCAGGATGAATAAGTTAACTATAACTAATTATAAGTTATTATAACTGTAACTGTAAATAAGTTAACTATAGAGTCCAGTACTCTAGGATGCATAACAGGACCTTGACATAAGACTTAATAATCTAAGAGTTCTTCAACTGATAGAGCTGATAAATACAAGAATGTATATGGAATTAAAAAGAAAAAAAAGGTATCATGGTTTGACTCAGCAGATAGCTAAGTTCCACACAGTTATTCACTCACCCTCCCCAATCCCCAAATGGGACGGGGGAGAGAAGTAGAGAAATATGCAGTAAAACTCGTGGGTTGAGATAAACACTATTTACTAAGATAGTAAAGAAAGCCAAAGAAATAACACTACATATAGATAGATAGATAGATAGATAGATAGATAGATAGATAGATAGATAGATAGATAGATAGATAGATAGATAGATAGATAGATAGATAGATAGATAGATAGATAGATAGATAGATAGATAGATAGATAGATAGATAGATAGATAGATAGATAGATAGATAGATAGATAGATAGATAGATAGATAGATAGATAGATAGATAGATAGATAGATAGATAGATAGATAGATAGATAGATAGATAGATAGATAGATAGATAGATAGATAGATAGATAGATAGATAGATAGATAGATAGATAGATAGATAGATAGATAGATAGATAGATAGATAGATAGATAGATAGATAGATAGATAGATAGATAGATAGATAGATAGATAGATAGATAGATAGATAGATAGATAGATAGATAGATAGATAGATAGATAGATAGATAGATAGATAGATAGATAGATAGATAGATAGATAGATAGATAGATAGATAGATAGATAGATAGATAGATAGATAGATAGATAGATAGATAGATAGATAGATAGATAGATAGATAGATAGATAGATAGATAGATAGATAGATAGATAGATAGATAGATAGATAGATAGATAGAAAGAAAGAGGATACGCAGAGCAAGGGCTCACAGCAGCCAGCAGCGACCCTTCCTCCCGGCTAGCCCCTTCCGTAACAAAAGGAACAGGAAATCCCAAAAAACCAATCACATGATGTTATATGGTATGGAATAGCTCTTTGGTCAATTTGGGTCAGCTGCCCTGGTCCTGTCCCCTCCCAGTTCCCAGCTCCTTATGCCTCCCCCTAACTGTTTCACTGGCAGAGAAATGCGGAACTGAGTATGTCCTCGGCTTTGTTCAACACTGCCAGGATGTTATCAGTTTTGTTTCTCTTCTGAGGCTAAAACATAGCTTCATACTAGACACTATGAGAAACATAACTACTGTTAGAAACTAAGACAAAAGGAAAGGTTGATTCCTAGTTTATTCCCACTGTTGGTGATCCTTCCCTTTTGTCCTGAGTGTCTAGCCTTTCCTGTTACAAACTCTCCTAAGTTCTACACTTGAGCCTGCCCTGGAGGTGGGCTCTCATAACAAGCGTGAACAAGGACAAGACTGTGCATGTGTCTCACAGAGTGAAAGGATGGAAAGTGTACATGCTGGCGTATACTACTCTATGCTCAAATGAAACCTAATGAAAAACTCAGAAAATCTTTTTCTTATCATGGTATGTTGTTGAGCACTTAAAGGTAAATTGCAGCTAAATGATTAAAAAGTCACTTGGAAGTTAGAGAGCACTAGAGAGTTTCTTATTTCTCAAGCTTGCATTGTTCATAAATATGCCATATCGTTGTCTATATTGTTTACCATTTTTCGCTCACTGAGAGAGAATTATGTGCCAACACATAAAGCTCTAGCCTTTAACATTTCTTACTGTTTAGTCATCAAAATGACCATCTGCTCATTTACTAATGTTTTCCTAGTCAACAGGAATATTTCAGATGACAAATAAAGCAATAGAAAAAAGTAAATACCTGTAAACACATCTTCCTTATCTATCAACAGCATAAATTTGTGCACAGAGATTT
Source organism: Penelope pileata (assembly GCA_013396635.1). NCBI lineage: Eukaryota > Metazoa > Chordata > Aves > Galliformes > Cracidae > Penelope > Penelope pileata. Next base: position 16,115 of record WBMW01000164.1, on the reverse strand, counting down.
TATTTTTCATATTTTGTACTCTGTATAAATAACTATTCCAACACTTACCTGAATTATTTGACAAGCTTTCTTGTAAAGCTTGAGTGCTAACTGCAATCATTTTATAATCAAGCAAGTAAATTATAAATTATAAATAATAAATAATAATAATTCAAACAAAATTCTTAAAATTATAGAATGGATAACAGTGTTAACTGATGCAATTCTTCATGGCATTTACAGTCAGTTCTGCAGTGGAACTTAAAAACTATTCAACATCTAGTCATGAAATACAAACAAAACCATGGCCACACACAGCTAGAAGGAAAATTTAAGAAGAGGAAATGTAAACATAGAAAATGGGCAGAATGCTAAAGGCTAATATTTTCTACCCCTATAGATAGCCTCCTGAGAACTAGCCCACTGAGACAGAAAAAGACAAAATATGCGAAAGGAAACATTATTTATTATATAAAGAGCAAACACTAAGGACTGTAATTTCTTACTCCTCCACTGTCATTACATAGCTGGACTAATGGGGAATAGTTAGGTTATAGAAAAACATCCCAAGAGAAAATAGAAATAATATTAAAGAAAATTCACATCAAGATTAATGATGAAAATAGAAGTGATGAGCCAAACTGTGATTTGAAAACAATCTTTTTTTACTTTTTTACTAGATAGGTCACTGTTTGCCATTGTCCATTTTGGTACAATAAAGACATTTCTATTTTCATTCTAAGCGTCATTCCTCCAGTTAATTCCCTAAAAAGGAGGCTCTGCATCTAAATGTGGTTTAACCCCAGCAGGCAGCTAAGTACCACACAGCTGCTTGCTCACTTTCCCTAGCTGGGAATGGGGAAGAAAATCAGAAAGTGAGAATTCATTGAGTTTATCAGTTAAAGGAAAAGTCACATGTACAAGCAAAGCAAAACAAGGAATTAATTCCCACTAACCGACAGATGTTTAGCCAGTCCCAGGAAAGCAAGGCTCATCACAAATGGTTTATTGGGAAGACAAATGCCATCACTCCTAACACCCTTGCCTTCCTCCTTTTTTACCCCAATTTTTATTGCTGAACATGATGCATATGCTATGAAATATAACTTTGGTCAATTTGGATCAGCTATCCTGGGTCTGTCCCCTCTGAAATCCTTGTGGATCCCCAGCCACCTCATTGGCAGGGCAGCATGAGAAGTAGAAAAGTCTTTGGCTCTATGCAAGTACTACTCTGCAATACATAAAATCACTGATGTGCTATCACCTCTATTTTCATCAAAAATCCAACACATAGCATAATTGAAGTCTCTAGAAAGGAAATTATCCCAGCCAAAATCATGACAACATGCTACAAAATTTTCATTATTTATAATAAGCAGAATTTTATGCTAATAAAAAAACTGAAGATTTCATTAAACTAACTACCTATCCTTCTACAGTCTTTATCACAAAGCCACAGAATCACAGAATAGTTGAGGTTGGAAGGTAGTTCTGGAGATCATCTTGTCCAACCTGCCACACAAGCAGAGACATCCAAAGCAGGTTGTCCAGAACTATATCCAGATAGCTTCTGAAGATCTCCAAGGAGGCAGACTCTGCAACTTCTTTGGGCACCCTGTTCCAGTGCTACATCACCCACACAGTAAAAAGTGTTTCCTGATATTTGGACAGAGTCTCCTGTGCTCCAGTTTGTGCCCACCACCTCTTGTGCTGGCAGTGGGCACCTCTGAAAAGAGCCTGGCTCCATCTTCACTGCACCCTCTTTTGAGGTATTTATACACGTTGATAAGATCACTCTGAGCCTCCTCTTCTCCTGGCTGAACAGTCCCAACTGTCTCAGACTCTCCACGTAGGAGAGGTGCTCTGTTCTCTTTATTATCTTGTGGCCCTCAACTGGACTCTCTCCAGTCTGTTCATGTCTCTCTTGTACCAAATGGCCCAGAACTGGACATAGTACTCCCGGTGCAGCATCACCAGTGCTTACTAGAAGAGAAGGATCACCTCCCTCCATCTTCTGGCAATGTGCCTCCTAATGTAGCCCAGGATACTTCTTTGCAGCAAGGTTACATTGCTGACTGATGTTCAACTTGGTGTCCACAATAATCCCCAGGTCTTTTCTGTGGAGCTGCTTTCCAGTTGGGTGGCTCCCATCATGTAGGGTTGTTATGCAGTCTCATTACCCCTGCGGAGTAAAGTAAAGCCTGTTATTTCTCATAGTAATGGATATTTGTTTAAATAAAATGTTTACATTTTATTTGGTTCTACTGTATTCTTAATGTGATACCAAGATTTTAAATGTAGACAACAAATATTTTAAACGTTATGCTATTTTAAAATAGATTGTTTTTCAAAATCCAAAAGGGTAACTATAACGTTTAATTTGTTTAGAAGCAATTTTTTTTACTAAATATAGAATAAAAATAAATGAAATGTACTTCAGAAACAAACATTCTGTAAATAAGCAAGAGCAAAATCACTGTTAATACATTATAGAAAAATTGTCATTAGTTAAGTAAAATCAATGAGTATTATTTTCAGTTTAAATTTTGTGTATATGATGTACATACTCTGTGAGGATTATTCATGATTTTTAATGAAGAAATATTTTTTGTTTATTCACCTCAGAAAGTGTATTTCTGATATTTCAGTAAATAGACATATAATTAACACTCATATTGCCTACAATATCAACTCTCCACTATTAATTCCAATACCATGCCTGGGAATTTTCAGCAAAACTATTAGCTGTCCTGATCAATTAAGTTCCAGGACATGAGAATTTTCTCTGACATTGTTTAATTTAATAACAGTGGCATGTCCACTACGCCTTTATCTTGCTCAGTATTCGAGTGGAAAACAGGATTCTGCTCACCAACTTCTTTTTTCCATACACATAGCTCTTTCCCAGAAACAATAAAGTCATTATTCCAAGCCTTGCTCTTACTACTGTTTGTGCATTAAAATGACACTAGGTAAGATATCCAAATGGTTTTGTTTGTTTGTTTAGTTTTTTTTTTTTAAGCTGAGGCCACTGACTCTTCCAGAGACCCTTATGTCTTCAGTGCAGAGTTAAGTTTGTCTCACCTGCCCCTTTCTCCATCTAGTAAGCTTTATAGCCACTCATTTGCATGATGGCCTGACTTCCTTATGAACATTGTAAGATAGCCCCATGACTGTCAGTTTTGACACCTAACTATCTGAACTCCATTTGATTTTATGGTTCTTCTGTATTCCCTGATTCTTATACCCTGGGAAAGTACCTCATCCAACAGATTGTTACACAAATGCTGATGCTGCTACCTTCTCGGTGATGTAATGTCTTCAGAAAAGATAGTTATATTTTAAGTTCCAAGTAGGTGAAATCAATCAGTGTACAATAAAACACCTGGCCAGGGACAAAACTTCAAATAATTCAGTTGCCTTAACATAGCTATCTGGTTCCTCTTGAGATGTCTGTGAGTACAATGGCTAGCCTCTAGCTATCAGAGACAGTTTGTTAAAAAAAAGAAACAAAAAAACTAATTTGCTTACAGCAATTCTCCTTGGACAGGATGATTAATAACTGTCGGGGTGGTGACAGGATTCTGCTTGCAATGACATCTTCGCTGAGACCAACTACGTGGGACTCCCCAGAAACATTCTAGTGAATTCCAGCTGCCCAGTATCCCTCCCTTCTTTTTTCTTTTTTCTTTTTTTTTTTGTTTATCTTAAACTTTATACTAATCCTCTCCTTACTAACTTGATTATGTACAAAACACTATATACATGACCATTCCTTCACTTTCTGAATATTTGCAAGAAGCTTAATTATGTGCACTTTGATCAAGTCTGTAGCAGGAACCACATAGGAGAGACCTAGGATGCCCTCATATTCTATGCAAAATAGTAATCACACAATGAAGCATAAAAAAATTGCCTTTCGATCAGTCTTGGCACAGCAAGAATTGATGAAATCTTGGGGACACCGGGGAGACCAGGCAGGGCCATGAAGGCCTGTTAGTACCCTCAAGGTCTTTATGAAGCAGCTAGTTTCTCCACATTCCCTATATGGTCAAAGTGAAAGATGGAAGATGATTCAGAGAAGTAACATTTTCCTTACATCACTTTCTGAAAGGCCCAATTTTCTCCACTGACTATACTGGAAATCTAGCAAGACATAGATCTTAATGTAAGCGCTTATTTGCTTAAAGAAAACAATATAGTTACTCTACAGCATTTCCTAGGTGCTCTCAACAGCTCCCAATGCATTATTATTCAATTTAAATTAATTGTCCTATGAAGGTTTCTCACCTTTTTGCAAAGTCACTGGAGACATGTAAGTGGTTCAATTAGATGTTAGGCTCACCTTCAAGAAAAGTTCTGATCTTTTCTGAAATTATATATGTCATAATATGTGATATCATACTTTAAACAGCTTAGCATGATGCACAACTGGTTTGGATGTGTTACCATAACTTTGTCAAAAAAAATGAGAATGCTTGTACACATTTGTGTATTCATATCGATTATCTGATTCTCCCACCCTGATTTCTGTCTTTAAGCAACATAAATGTGATTCGTGAAAATAGCAAGGTTGAACTTACATTTAAGAATTTTATTTGGGCTTGTAAATTTCCTTCAGACTAGCTACCTAATTATTGCTTTGCTAAAGATTGTGAGGACACTCTGGATACAGCACATTATCATCTCAACCCATCAAGCACCAACAAGCATGAAATATCGTAGACTCTAGTCTTCTGGGATTATGCCTGCATTACTGAGTAAAAGAAGTCAGAAGCAGTCCCAGAGGACCAGGAGCATAGTGTGGCTTGCATTTACACAGCTAGACTCTCTTCCCCCATTAACTGTTTGCATTTAAATCATAGAATCACAGAATCATAGAGTGGCCCAGGTCGGAAGGGATTGACTGAAGGGATACTTCAGTTGGGTAGCAGGCCTTGCCTCCTTCTTCAGTGGTAACTCCTTGATTCCCTCAAAGTGTTTCCCTTGAGGTTCCCCTTCGCCTTCTCCTATTGCCCTAACAATCTCTGCCTCATTGTTATAGGATTCCCCACATGCTGCAGTGTTGCCAGCCCCTCCCAGGGCAACCGGTCGAGGACCCCTGTTAGCATGCCATCCCTGTGACCTAGCTATGCCCTCCCACTCCTTGTTGTGGGAAGGCTTATCCCCCTCATCCCCCTTCAAATCTAGTTTGAAGGCCTAGAGATCAATCCAGACAGCTTGCTCCCCAGAACACTTTTGCCCCACTTGCTCAGCGTCATTCCATCAGATGCCCACATACCCGGATTCTCAAAGGCCTGCCCAAGATCATAAAATCCAAAGCCTTGACCATAACACCACCCCCTCAGACAGTCATTGGCCTGAGCTGTTCTCCTTCTTTTCAGGTCCCAGCTACTTAATGGAAGGACAGAAGAGAACACTACTTGCACCCTCGACCCCTTCAGGATCTTACCAAGGGATGCAAAGCCCTTTTTAACATTCTTGAGTTTCCTCATCACGACGTCCTAGGATCCTGAATGAGAATGAAAGGGTAATAGTCTTCTCACTTAATGAGGCACGGTAGAGCCTTCCTAATGTCTCTAACACGCACCCCCGGAAGACAGCAAACCTCTCTGGAGAGGTTATCTGGGTGGAAAATGGGTGCCTCCGTGCCCCCCAACAAGGAGTCCACAATTACTAGGACTCTCCTCCCTTTTTTGGTGGCACTGGTATTGATGTGGTGCTCCGACTGGCCCCGCCCCCTATGCTTGTTACTTCCTGTAACCTCAGTGTTTCTCAGGGTCTGGGTTCTGACTGCTTTCTAGACTCTCATCCCTTCCCAGCCTGAGAGCCTCAAATCTGTTACCCAGGAGCATTGCGAGGGTTGGTGACACTGTGGATGTTGGGGGCAGACAGCTCCTTCTGCTCTGAGCCGAGCCAAGGGTCCAACTCCCCTCCTCCTGGGTGTTATTGAGCCCTCTGTCCTGGAGGCGAGCAGTTGGATTGGTTACTTTCCCCGCCAGGGACTTAGGACTTAGGTCATAGAAGGAGACTGTAGGTCTGCAGGAGTAGGTTTGCACCTGCTGCTATCCACCTCCCTCTGAGAGTGCCAGGAGCCTCTCAGGCTGCAGATTTCCTGCTGCAGCCTAGCCATCTGCTCAAGCAGCTCATTGAGCAGACCACACCTGCACCCAAGATAGCCCTCTCCACCCTCAGGACCCAGGGGTGCCTCCAGATTCCAGAGCCCCCCACAGCCAGCAGTCTGGACTGCCACATCGCCCCTCGGGAGGTCCACCTGGGTGCCTGCGTGAGCCCAGAGAGGCTGTGTCCCCTCCGTCTGGGTTGGAGCCTCTGCCTGGCTGTTGTGATGGGTGACCACCATAGTGCTTGTAATAGGTGGCAACACCCTAGAGCATGCAAAGGGGAGGAGAAGAAGTGGGTTTCCTCCCTGCTCACCCTCCCTGCCTTGCGCCAACTGCCTAGCACGCCCTTCTTCCAAGCACTCCCTGTCTGTGCGTCCTGGTCGCGGTGCTCCTTATATGTACCATCAGAGATTAAAACAGTTCATTTGCATGTTCCATTTCCAGAACAGGAGATTGACTAGATGCCAGGCAGTAGTAGCGAGAAATAGCATTAACAGTTACAGAGTACAAACAATAATTGGATGGCATTTGAGCTCAAACCTTGACAATATCTCAGAGGTAAATCCAAGACAGAAGTTCCCCTCACAATGATATTACAAATTATGCATATACTCTTTTATGCCACTTTAACAACAGCAAAAGTTGTTTATTTCTGTACAGACTGGTTATGTGTGCCACAAGAAATAGACTTGAAAGCAAGGAGATTGTAATTTTGATTTTTGATATGACTTAATCGTAGATCTAAATGGGAAATTATTGAGTTCTCAAATCTCAAAAACCAAATGCAGTTTGCATGTGATGTAGACTTACTAACAACAGCTACAAAAAAGTTAAAAATCTTTTTGTCACATTTATTAAGGGAATAAATTAATTAATGACTGTGAAATATTAAGCTGCTATGAGGATGACTGCTAGAAAAAAAGTCTATAGAGACAAATATGTAGAAGAAAAGCACATTTTACAGGTTTCTTCTACTCTATTTGTGTGCAGTATTTCCCATAGCATTTTTTCAAATGTAGGTTACTTTTTATATTTTATTGTGATTTTGAATATCTAAAAAACATAGGCAATAATATTGATGGGAAAAAAAACCTTATTATTTGCAGTGAGATATTCATCCCTACGTATTTATCATGCCTCACTTTGAAAGTATGGAGAACCAACTTGTTGGGTTTTCATTTTAGGTCAGACACAGGCATAAGGACTTTGCAGAACTTTTTGTAATTATATATGTCAGAAAGACTTTTTTTTCAAGATTTTTTTTTTTAATTTAAAATGAATAGGCATCATTTCACTCAATGAATGTTTTCTCACCAAAATAATGAAAACACAAGCACAGGAAAACAGGTTAATTAAAAATTTGTTTCTTCAGTGTTTGCAATATACTATGCTTCCAACAGCATGTATAATTAAAACTAGGTTAAAATCATTTAGCTTCATAAAAATTGCAACGATTACTGTATTTGCAAGTCTTCTTGTCCTCTCTCACTTGTATGCATTTATTCTGTTAATTACAAACAGATGCATGAAATGAAATACTATTTTTTAATTATTTAATTCTTAATTATTATTTTAACTTCAGCAGTTTGATACACGTAACTTGATTATTACTTAAATCAGTATACAAGCCTGGACATTGCAAGCACAAAAAAAATCTATAGTTTTCCCATGCTACTAGAAGAATATGGGAATTTTTCTTTTCCCACGCTCCTAGAACAATATGGGATTCTTAAATTTGTGCACATTTGTAATTAAAAAATCTCTACCTGTGAAATCTCTGCTTCCTGTTTTTAATTTGTGATTATATTGTTATCTCTTAATCTTCTTAGACAAGTGTATATCACCTACAAGCACATACTGTAACCATAAAACTAATACATTATTAAATAATAAATGCTAATGTACGTGATATACTGTTACACCTTTGTCTTAGTGCCTCCTGGCAATTCTTTTACAGATCTTACAGTTTCAGGAGCTGTTCCTAAGTCATCACAGGATTTTATGAAAAGGGATTGATCATTTCTGAGATCATTTCCAGCTTTGCAAAGAACAATAAAATCTTATAAACGATCCCTTCCTTTATTTTTGACATTATAAGAACCATAGCAGGCTAGAGCTTTGCTTTTAATTTTATTTTAGCATTTATATGTCTGGCCCAATGTGGGGAAAACTTGCAAAATATCTGACTCTTACTGATAGTGATTCCTCTAGTAATATTTTTATTCAGTTAAACTGAAAGTGCTTGAACAGAAAAAAAAGAAAAAAGAGAGAGAAGTAGAAAAATGCTCTGCATTTCAGGAAAATACACAAAATACTAGATACAAGAAGAAAGTTTTAGTAACGTATTTAAAATTACTTCAGTAGTATTGTTATATATATATATAATAATTCCTCAACTTTTTCATAACATGCACTGTCCCCAAACTACTGTCATGTTTTTATTAACATATCTGTCATTTTAGGTCTTAAAGTGATTTACATGAAGTTATATTATCAGAATACTGGCTCGAGGTAAACAAAAATTTCTACTAGGTTGCTTTGCTAACCAAAAATATTAATAAAAACTCTCTGGTAATAAGCAAATCTCACCAAGGATAAATCACTATATTTCTATAAAAGTGCAAGTGGGCTACATTGATTTACCTATGTTTTCAATTTTTATAAGTTTAATAATAAGTCTTTAATTTAAGAGCTTTTTTAGAATTATTCCCGTTGGTAGGTTTAGTTATGAATCCATATTGCTCGCATTTGGAGAAAAATATCATAGAATTACTCTCTTTATATGTTATATAAGCACTTATTTCAAATGATGTCTTTGTTCCTGGTATTTTTTATCACCTTTTTACTTCCTCTCCTTTGAAAGATGAATTAGGAACAATAAATTCTAATGTTTCAGATTTGAAAATTCAAAACAATTTAATATGCATTTATGCAACTATGTTTCAGAACCTCCCTAACTTATTTCTCCCACTGACAATTAATTACATGAAGTACAGCTTAGCAACATTATAGTCAGGAGTTGTGATTATAAGCTTCCACAGTCATATTCAAGCTATCATTAATCATTCTAGCAGTATGACCACAGTCACAGTGAAAGCTGAATATCTTTCATTTTATTCCTTCCCTTAATTCTCTTTCTTCTGCAAAAGGTGTAGAATGAAATCGAATTTTAGTGAACCACCTCTAACTATCTAAGAATTGGAAACCTAAGCTTGAGTTTTTCAAACTAAAGTCTGATGTATCCTTTTTCAGCTGTCAAAAGGTAACAGTTATCTTCAATAACTGATTCATCTGTAAGGGGAATACTAGGTCACAGACAATCTGTGATTACTCACACAGCCACCTGGTGAAGGGCGGTGGCTGGCCTGGGGAGCGCAGGCAGATTGTTTGCACCTGTGCCCCCAGGTGACTAGAAGGGGTGGAGTCAGGGTGGGGCTGCCCTGGGCTCATTTAAGAGCTAGCCACCAAGAGGAACCTATCTTTTGTGGGAAATAGTTGCTCTCTGGGGAGGTGTTGTTGTCTTGGTAGGGGAGCATGGGAACTTGAGTCCAAAACTTCTGTAAAATATCTGTTCCTATTGTTTATGACTATTAAACCCTCAAATAGTTTACCTGAGATCATTTAAGGTCTATCTGAAGCAATCTCACTGCTTCATTTGCAAGACATTCATCTCGCTATAAAATGAACGATTTTCTCTTCAGAAGGTGCTTATTTCTCTCCAGTTGCTATAGAAGCCCACTATTATTATATCGTCTTTAGAAAATTATATTTTAATACCCGATTTAGGGCTATTCGGTATTTTTTTNTCTTCATTTGTTTGCTCTTTGGGAGCTAATAGGCAACCTTAATATCTGTTTGTATCCACAAGTTTAAAAAAAAAAAAAAAAAAAAAAAAAAAGGTTACCGTGTGTGAGCCACAGCCAAGTTTTCATCTACAGAGTACACACAATAGGAAATAGAAAACAGTCTTAAAACCTATGTACTGTCAATCATATTGAATTTTGACTTAATTTTTTTTTTTATTAGCAGTAATTCTTGTGTAAAAATGTTATATGAAAACGTTTTAGCTTGTCAATAATATTCAAATTAGTGTTCTTCCATGTTTTTACACCTCATTCATTATTTGTGATTTAACATGATGCTGATGGATGGAATCATGTGAAACTGTGTAGTTAGTTTTTTTTTTTTTTTTTTTTTTTTTTTTTTTTTTTTTTTTTTTTTTTGTGTT
>WBMW01000162.1:1109052-1179226 GCA_013396635.1 Penelope pileata | reverse complement strand
CTACTCTGCCCTGGGGGGGCCACATCTGCAATACTGCATCAGTTCAGGAGAGATGGAAGTGCTGGAGAGAGTCCAGGGGAGGGCTACAAAAATGAGTAGGGGCCTGGAGCACCTCCCTTCTGAGGAAAGGCTGAGAGAGCTGGCACTGTTCATCCCGGAGAAGGCTGAGAGGGGATCACATCAGTGCTGATAAATACCTAAAGGGCAGGAGTCAAGTGGATTGCGCCAGGCTCTTTTTGTTGGTACCCAGTGATAGGACCAGGGACAATGGGCACAAACTGGAACACAGGAAGTCCCATATGAACGTGAGGAAAAACTTTTTTCCTTTGAGTATGACAGAGCACTGGAACAAGCTACCCAAAGCCATTGTGGAGTCTCCTTCTCTGGAGATATTCAAAACCCTCCCGGACGCTTTCCTCTGCAACCTCCTGTATGGAACCTGCTTTAGCAGGGGGTTGGACTGGATGATCTCCAGAGGTCCCTTCCAACCCCTGTGATTCTGTGATACTTTCGGGCAGAAGAAAGTATGGATTTTGTTTTTATAGACCAACACATATTTCTCTTCTGAAATATACAGCAAGGTTGCCAGCAGGAGGCTACGATGGTGAGAGGAAATGAGCAATCAGACGCTCTGCCAGGACTCTTCTGGACTTGTTCTAATCAACAGATCTGGATCCCTTTAGCCTCTTCGGCATAGCTCCAGAATTAAAGAGAACATAACAACTGAAAAATATAGCCCTGAGACCCCATCCAGTTCTCACAAACACACCCAAGCACATGTATCTACCGAGCAATGGTTCAAGCCTTGTATTTTACAGCTATCTTCCATGGCAGTCCTGAAGCAGACAATTCATGTCAGCTCAGCCTCCGTAGGGAAAACTCCCTAAAATCTACTCAAGTCACAAAAGATGGGATCCCAGGTGAGATTAGCTGAAATAAATTAAGGTCTCTGCGTGTGAGGTAGGCGTCTAAACTCCAGTTATCGCATCTTAAATAGTAGAAAAAAAATTTCTAACAGACAAATATATATTAAAAGATGAGGTAACATTGCCAAGGGAGACAAGGATAAGCACGGCAGATCATCCATCACCACTTCTAAATGGTGGAAGAGCATCAAGTTAGCTAGCAGGTATTAAAAACATTCAAGACAGGACACCAAATAATAAACTGGACTTGTTGAGCCAAAAGGATTTCATCTACTATTTTGAGAGGTTTTAATTCACATTAAAAAAAAAAAATAAGAAACCTTCCAACATTTGGAAGATTGTGAAAGACCTTATATTCCAACCTGAAATCCTTCCTCTGTACGTAAAAGACACAACTCTTGAAGAGGCTAAGTTCTCGGTAAGTAAAGTTCTTAGCAAGCAATCTTTTCCCACTGAGTTGGCCTCTTCAAGTTTCCATTTGTGCCGCTAATGAGGTTCCCACAATCTCCAGGAAGCTGCTCGGAGTTCTAATTAAACAAGACTTGAGGAATTATTCTGCCAAAGTAAGCGCTGGATCTGCCCACCCCATTGACTGAGTAATGCAAACTGGATACATGCAGGTTGGAAATGTAAATCATACATCGACATGGAGAGTTATACTCTCCAGTGAGGGTGCTTTCTACAGCTGCAGCATTTATTAAACCTTCGCCATCATCCAAAAACAACACTCATAACTTGAACAGTCCCCAAGGCTGGAGAGTCGTCCAGAACTCTTCTGGCCATGTTCTGATCAAGAGATCTGGATTCCTTTGACCTCTTGAACATCGTCCCAGACATTAAGGAACAGCTTTTGGATTCCATCCAGTCCTTTACATAAAATATGCATGCACATATATTTGCTGGTATTAGTTAGAATATCCCCATGGAGCTTCAGTATTCCAGAAAAATCATGATATAGGCATGAGGACTGAAAATGCCAGTTTGGCCTTAGGCACAACACGTCCCCATGAATTTTCCAATTCTCTTTAATACTTAATATATATATTTAGTTATTATCAAAACTATTTTAATAGGTGAATTTCTAAATGCTTTCATTCACTCTGAATCAAAATGTCAAGCTGTCCGTACGATGGAAGTCACAACTGTGCCCTCCCCATGAGTATCACTGTAAGAAAAGTAGATAATTGAAAACCACAAAACTGACTTCTGTTCCATTCCCACAGCACACAGATTTTTGTCATGTTTTACGCCAGGTCCTGATGAGGGCCAGCAAAGAGCAGAGAGTGGTGTATCTCTCCAAGGATGTAGCAGAGACAAGATAAGCTCCTGCTCATCCCCAGCCAATACAAACCATCCAGTCTGTGCGCACTCAGTCACAGACAGCGCATACAGACCCTGACCAGATAAAGAAGGTTTTCCAGCCAATGCTCTCAGACAATCCCATAGTCCCCAGCCACTCCAACCAGACTGAGGAGAAGTGATCTTCACACAGTCTGTGAGACGTAAAGAAAACAGCTTGTGCATGTCTATTGAAGGAATATGTTCATACTGAGGCCAAACAAGACCAACGATGGTGGAGAATATTCAACTTTCCTGTGCCCTTCCACGGAGGGCACCACTTGCTCATACCCATGTTACATGGTTGGGAGCATGTTCATCCCTGACCGGGCTGACACAGGGTAAGAAAAGAGAAAGTTGATGTTCTCTTCTCTATATCAGCCTCAGGTTGTATTTCCCCGTGAAGGGGGCTTCCAGATGGCCTGTGCTTGTATAGGGCTGCATGAGCTGATTGTGGAACAAGACGTTCAGGCTCAAACCTTTAGGGGCCATGTATACCACAATAAAACTGGAAATGTTCCTTTTCCTAGCAAAATATTTTGAAGGCTTTTTGGGGATAAAGTGGCATTGTCACACGAGCTGAGTGCCTTAGAGGAAATATTAACAATATATATGGTCAGATAAGCAGGAAGGCATGAGCAAGGAGCTGCTGCTCTACGTGGCTTGCTGCTTGCTCCTACTGCACATCAAAGCAGTTGCACAGAGAGGGACCAGGGAAACAAATACAGGGAATTGATGGCACATGTTAGCAAGTCAGTTCTGGAAATACCCTGCTCAAAACCAACAGCAATCAAGGAGCTGAGAGGCACAGAGCTGAGCGTGGAGAAAGGCAGGCTGTTAATGCAGTTATTCTGTAGCCTTCAAAGTTCCAGTCCAGGATCCTCTGGCATAGGTGGATGGACTCCCGTCCACGTTGCCAGGGCTTGAATTGGGCCCTTTAAGAACTGAGACAAAAGAGCAAGAGCTTGACTTTAATTGATGATTCATCCATCACCACAACCCAAACTCCTTTTGACAAGTAGAGGGAAAAACTCACAAATTAAGTGACCATCGCCTGCCTTCCCCTTTCTTGCTGATTGTAAAGGAAAACTTTTGACCTTTCTGGCTCATACATCACAGCTTGGCAGGAGCTGGTTGCTCACCCCAGCTGAACTGTGCCATGCATGTAGCCCCATACAAGAGGTGCCTTTCACGTGCTAAACGATCCTTCCCCCCTCCTTTGCTCTGCCACTGTGCTATAGGGACAGACAATGGCACAGCTCCATGGCAGAGGGAGGAGGCTCTCATTAGGAGCCTCTCATTAAGGATGAAAGACCAGCTGGATCATCTCACTGTCATTTGTGCTTCATGCTGGTTTCCAGAAGAGGCTAGTGGGGAGCACAAGTGTTATCCTGTAGGGTTTTTTTTACCTCCAGATGGGCTGACCAGCAGCAGACATACTTACATAGGGCATGGTTAAGATGCTGGCAACGAGGCCAGGAGGCAATAAAAGGATGCATGGGATTCGGCATTGAGTGGGGATCCAGCAGAGCCCTGCAGACAGCTCAGGAATTTGGAGAGCTCTTCAAGGTCTCAGGGCAGGCTTTGAAAACCTTAAGCTTGGCCTGCATTAGAAGGATTAATTGAATGCAAGGATAGGCCCCCTGCAAACCTCCCCACTGGCACAAAGGGTGGCTGTGCCTGCTAAAGGTGTTTGGGCTGTGAACCAGAGTACCTTTGGGATATGTGCATAGGAACATGGCTCCTTGGTAAAGCAATGGGCTCTTCCTCTGGAAGTGCCCATCTCATTCAAGTCAACGTTATTCTGCCATTAACTGAAGGCGGCACCAAGTGCTCTGGAAAGCCACTGAGACACCTGTGATGACAAAAGAAGCTGGTAATTACCAATAAATTGTTGAATAGAGGCTGCCAGTCACATGCAGTTTTTGTGCCTGGTCTGAATTCAGGGATGGATCACTGGAGGGACAAATCCCATTGCAAAACCCACAATTTTAACACTACCATGAGTAGTTAGCTGAGTACCATCACCGGGATGCCTTGGTGTGGTTCAGAGGCTGCCTTTCAGACAAGGAGCCAAATTTGATAGAAGAAAAAGCTGCAGGTGATGCTGAAAAGGCATTTCACACTTTACTATTGGGCACGTATTGCAGCTCTCATTGAGCCCAGTGCTTGGGCCCACACTTCTGGCTTGGAGCGTGGAGATGCTGACAAGTCCATGCTCTTGAAGAGGTGAAGATGAACCTCTCCTGCAGAGGAAAATCCACCACCAAAGGCTGAATGTGAGCAGAAACCCTGGGGTGCTTTCTCCCTAACCAGCCCATTTTCTGGGCTAGTCACAGCAGACTGAATAAGAAGAAAAAAGAAAAGAAGAAAGGCAAAGCAGAGTGATGCTGGGGCTGTTGTGCAAGGACAGTGGAGATTTTTCCTCTGCAGGGACTTTGGCTCTCAGTTCTTAAAAGGGGGAGAGAACCATCGTTTTTATGGGCTCAGAAAGATGCATGAAAATCCTCACACACACACAAGTAAAAATAATTGCCCAAGCAGCTCAGCCCTCTGTGTCTGTGGACATACCATTGTTGCACAATAAAATAAAATAGAATTCTGCATTACTGCATTCAGGTCCATTTTCTGTCCATTTTCTAACCATGAGGGGTTAGGAATTATCAACATCTCACCACTGTAATCAGGAAAAACAGCTTCCAGCGTTGATTTTAAAAGCCTGAGAGGTATTTGATACCTTGTCCAAGGCTCTCCCCGGGCTCCCATGCACCTTGAAAGAGAAACATCTGTTCCTCAGGACCTTCCCCGCTGTCATACTGTCCCTGCTAAGTTCCTGTCCCCGGGCACAGCCAGGGACCTGTGCTGATAAAGGGGATGGGGTGGGAGCCCCGCTGGCAGCAAGCCTGGCTGGCTGCAGGGATGGGCGAGATGAAAGGCATGGTTGTTTTGCCAGGTGATCCCAATAGCATCCCAAAGCCCCAGCTCTCTCACTCTGGCTTTAGCCCCAAACCAAACAAACCAATGCTGGTTTGAATACACTGGAGGCAAACTGATTCACGCCTCTTGTTGTGTTTTCACAGTGACTGGAATTCAAAGGGGAAGGAAAACAGTAAAAGCAGATTGATAAGATTCCTGATGGCTTTCTGGGGAACACAAGGTTCAACTCCCAGCCAGGGAAGGCAGGGCTGGTCCGGCACCAGGACATCAAAGTGAAGAGCGAGGGGAGCCATCCCAGCGAGATAGCTGCTTGCTTGCTCCTTACTCCTATGGGAAAGGGCACAGTGGGGACTCTTGGACCCCCGGGGCTGGAGCACCATCCAGCAGCCCCCAGGTCAGCAGCAAAGGGACCTGAGGTCAAGAGGAGCTTCCCATTGCAGCATGCTGGTACCCATGCGTCTGTGCAGAGATCTCTTCTGCTTGCCCACAAGGTGCTAGGGACTGGGAAAAAAGGACATAGAAACACCTGCTGTGCCCACTGTGTTGTTCCTGGCTGTGCAAATGGAAGACTGTGTCCACGTGCACTTGCTTCAGGAACATTTCTCCTCATCACGTGCATGAAATCCTCCCCAAGCTGCTCCGTAGCTAGGAGATTAATCATTCTCTGTCAGACCTAAGGAAAGACTTATGTGCTCAAACACTGTCTTTCCCCCAGCCCCCACGCATTTACATGATCTGAGCAAAATCCAGGCTTCTCTGGCAGCCTCACCTCAATCACTGCTTTCAGGAACAGAAGCAAGGCAGGATTAAGCAGGGGAGAGCGGCCACACCGCTTGGCAGAGCCCCTCAGTGCTGGAGGCAGCAGAGCTCTGGCACCTGCCAGGTGCCTGGGGAGGGCAGATAGGCAGATGGACGGACAAGGAGATGGACAAGGCTCTCTGAAGTTGGCTGCCTGCAGGGCTGGGATACACATAGTGCATCACTTCCCTGTGATGGCACACAGTTCTGGTGCTGGGGAGTTCCTTAATCCCCGTGGGTGTCCTGGCTGACAGCAGTCACTCTGATAAGGTGTGAAGAAAGGGGTCTGCTGGGCAGATGGGCTCTTACCATCTCCTGCCCTGGCTGCAAGGCGGTTCGGCCTCCACAGCATCTCTAGGATGGGAATTTCTGCCTGTGCCCTCCTTGCCTGTCCCTCTGCCACCTATACTGACCTAGTTTGGGCACCATATAGCTTAAATCTCTTAATCCTGGAGCTACATGAGTTGTTAAGAGAAAAATATTGTCAGAAAGAAAATTGGAAAAGCTGAACCAATCGACCTCGGAGGTCAGAAAACAGAGGGGAGTAATAACGTCCCACGATAAAACCAGAAGCCCTGCGTGACTCCTAAGCCCAGCTGTGTTTCCATGGGATGCTGCAGGGCCACAGTGCCATGCACAGGACTGGCATTGCATCCGGGCAGCCTCTCGCTGCTCAGGCCATGGCTGTGCCCAGCTCCATCAGACACAAACTGGTAGCACGTCCAGGCCCTGGAGGCCTATGAGCTCTTCACAGGGGTGGCTGAGAATCACCAACTCTGCTCTAAATAGGAGGGGAAAATGGGCACTGAAGCTGCAGGCTCACTGGCAGCGTCTGATTGTGCTGCTTTGCTCAGGGAATCATGGAATCATTAAGGTTGGAAAAGACCTCTAAGATCCCCAAGCCCAACCCCAGCCCATCCCACCATGCTCACTGAGCCATGTCCCTCAGTGCCACATCTCCATGGGTCTGGAACATCCTCAGGGACGGTGACTCCACCACCTCCTAACATCCAACCTAAACCTCCTCTGGTGCAACAGGAGGCCGCCACCTCTCTTCCTATCGCTGTTATCTGGGAGCAGAGGCCGACCCCACCTCACCACAACCTCCTGTCAGGAGTTGTAGAGAGCGATGAGGTCTCCCCTGAGCTTCCTCTTCTCCACACCGACCCATTCCAGTTCTCTCAGCTGCTCCCCATGAGTCTGTGTTCCAGACCCTTCACCAGCTTTGTTACCCTTGTTGTGATGTAAAAAGGGAGAAAGCACCACAGAAGAAGAAAAAAATTGGGGTCACCTGGAGAAAAAGAATGGGTTTGGTCACCTGGCTGATCCAGCAATCCATGATCAAGGCCGGAAGGGCAGCAGCAGGGAAGACAGCCTTTAAGGAAGTATAAATATACCTGTGAAACCACAGCTGAAGGAGATGTGTCCTTTCATCACAGCTTGTTGCCCATCAGAAACAGGAGACGTTTCTCCCCTCAGTGCTACTGAGGGGTGGAGGTTTCTGTTGTGTCTGAATAAGGCAGCCTGTCCCCCCATCAGTCTGCACAGAGATGGGCCGGGATGGGGACGCATGCCACCCACAGCAGAGCAGCACGTTTCAGACCGTGCCCTATTAAAACAATCAGCAGTACAACACAGAAAACAATTAAAAACTGACAATGACAGATGAGTTCATTCCGCCCCGGCTGGAAACACCGCTCGCCCTTCCCAGGGCTGACATCTGCCCTGGGGACCTGGCCCCACTCCCAGTGTGTTCATGTTGTGCTCCCTCGTCCACCCCATAACACTGCCTGGGACAGCGCCTGGACTCAGGAGCACGGGGCAGAGTCACCATGACTTTGTTCAAAGGGAGCACAAACACGGTCTGCTCATGCAGCCACCAGGAAAGCATCCCCTTTTGTTTCCTAAACATTAGCATCTTCCTGCACCAAATCTGATTTCAAGTGTTGTTCCGCATCGTCAGCCAGCCCAGATCTAACCACGAGTAACAAAATAGCTCCTCTCCCTTCCCCTGCCCCGTAAATATTCCTGATGTGTTGTTGCAGTGCAAACCTCCCTGAGCCATTGCCCTTCCCAGCAGCAGACTCAGCGGCGACGTGCAGGGCAGCCCGAGCCAGAGCCTCCTGCCACAGTCAGCAAACAAGCGTGTTTTATATTAGGCACATTAAGAGGGAACACTGCTGTTGCAAGGAATATTAAATTAAAGGAAAACGGCCAGGAGAAGGATTCAGCCCTGGTTATACACAGAGGAACACAGGACCGGCCCTAGATTTGAAGCATGTGGCAGCCCGTTGTAATTTCCTCGGTCTATTTGAGCTGTCTAAAGTTACAGACACAGTTATGGTTGTGCTCAGAACTCCAGGCACAGACAGCAAACCGACTCTTATGTTATCTCCTCTGCCACTCGGGGCAGTCATGTTATGCCATAAAGTCCTTCACCCCGTGACGATAATAAGGGAAATCCTCTGTGCTCCCAGAGCTCAAAGGAGCTGCACAGCCGCTGAGGGCTGCAAGGTTTCTTGCCTATGGCACAGCATCAGTGATGCAAACCTTGTTCTCACACCCCAATAAATCAGTAAACCTGCTCTACTCCTCACCTGGGCAGCATCACAGCCACTCTCCTGCTCCAGTTAATCCTCCACAGCTTCACAGACCTTCTGCAAGGAGGCACACATTTTTTCCTCCCCTGCAGTCCCTTTCCACCTCCTGTCAGCCTAGAGCACTTGGAAAAAAATGAGATTCCCCAGCCAGGATTTACAAATACCAATAGAAAATGCACAGAGACCAGCCCTTCCGCATCTTTCCCTTATCCCACAGGATAGCTCAGCCATAAGCAATGGCTCAGCCATAAGCAGTGCCCAAGGCTTGTGCAGAGCCTCTCATGGTGTGAGCAACAGCAGCGAGGAAGCCAAAAATCTAAAAGTAATACTGAAAAAAAATGAAGAAAAAAGGCTTGTCAGCATGTTGTAGAACTGAGCTACCAGCAGAACAAGCTGCCCTGAGAGATACAGCTCACTGCATCCAGCACTTGGGTTTCCAGGTGAAGACTTTCAGAGCTTTCTATAGAGGCTGGGGATGCCCCATCCCTGGAGGTGTTCAAGGCCAGGTTGGATGGGGCCCTGGGCACCCGATCTAGTACCAGATCTGGGGGTTGGTGGCCCTGCCTGTGGCAGGGGAATAGAACCTGATGATCCTTGGGGTCCCTTCCAACCCAGGCCATTCAATGATTCTATACAGAGCCTACAGAAGCTAAGATTGAGGAACCTGAGCAACCTGACTGAGCTGTAGATGTCCCTGTTCATTGCAGGGAGTTGGACCAAATGGCCTTGAAACGTCCCTTCAAACTCAAATGATTCTGTGATAGCTCTGTACATCTTTTGTGTGTCTTATGCATGGAGCAGAGAGAAACTAGACTGACTCCTCCGGACCTTGTCTGGATCTGAGGTGGGCCCAGGGCTGCAGCAGCTGGATCAAACCCCAACCATGGACAGAGCAGTTGGCTCCTGTAAAGACAGAGGCCAGAGGGAAACTTCAGATCCTCCTCCAGATACTATTTTTTCCAGAACTGAAGTGTGCTTAGATCCAAGGGGTTGTCTTGGCCCTTCCTCTGCTGCTAACAGCATTTAGTGTGAAATGTCCAGCATGCTGGAGAGGACTAATGCCTTGTAGACCCAGGTTGCATCATTCTGCAGTGTTATTTACACAAAACTATTTAAAAATGCAGGGTAGAACTTGCAGAAGTGTGTATGTGGAAGGCTCATTTTATCTAATTTTATCCAACTTAAACTAGACACCCAGCTTAGAGATTATTGTAGTCTTCAAGGCTCTTCTGCAGCCCAAAGGCAGAGATGAACATCTCTAGGAGGCACTGTGTCCCTCCTACCCTGGACATCCATCCTAGGAAGAGGAAAATTACCTTCTAGAGGTGCATGTCCACCAGTGACATCGCTCTTAGAAGTTGCTTCGGACAAACATTTGGCTGCTAGCTGTGTTAATTAGGTAAGATGAATCATTCGGATGTGGCTAAGAAACCTAATTCCCACTTTCAGCAGTGACCTAGGCACTCCCGGATGGACTGTTAGATTCATCAGGTGCCTAGAAATAGAGCCCACAGGCTGCTGCAGTCAAAGATACTTCTGAAGGTTTCTCCCCTTCTTGGTGTCCCACATTGAGAAAACCTTGCCCCAAACCCTGCAAGCAGTTGCTCTACCCATGGCACGAATTAAGCCCTTTGGGGCAGAGCCATCAGCCTCATTTATCTGAGCCATGCAGGATGCACCATCTCCCAGGTCTGAGCTTTGAGCACAACCATGACACCAAGAACTGGAAAGCAAGAACTGGAAAGAAAGCACAAGCCTCACAGCTGGCAGTGGAGACCTCAGTGCTGAGCATCTGTCACTCCTTGTTCAGTCACATCTCCTGAGTAAATTCAGTCTTAGCTGCGAGCAGGCACATCCCTGTCATAGAATCACAGAATCACTAAGGTTGGAAAAGACCTCTAAGATCCTCCGGCCCAACCCCAGCCCATCCCACCATCCCCACTGAGCCATGTCCCTCAGTGCCACATCTCCACAGGCCTGGAACACCTCCAGGGATGGTGACTGTCCCACTCCCTGGGCAGCTGTGCCCATGTCTGACTGCTCTTTTGGAGAAGAAATGATTCCTAACATCCAGCCTGACCCTTGACTTGCCTCCAGGCCGTCATACCTGCTCCAGCACGAGCCCGGGAGATACTCCTCTCTCCATCTCTGGCGTTTCTATGGAGAAAGGATTGGGCTAAAAGCAAGAGAAAGCTGACAAGAAGGTTCGCTCACCCTCCACAGCGGTGTCCTTGGCAGAAATAAGCTAAAAACACAGCGAAAGCAGCAAACCAGGCGATGGCCACAGCGGTGCCTTGACACCGCACAACAGCTCCTAATACCTGGCCTCGTCAGCATCAAAGACCACACGCTCAGAGGCGGATCATCTGCCTTTCATTAAGGCTGGGATTATGCTGAGAGTGTCTCATTAGACCTCAGACTCTGCCAGATCAAGCGGCCGGCCCACCCGGTGCAGCAGCAAAAGTGTCCTCTCCATCTGCAGGACCGCTGCGCCTGCCAGGGAGACCCGCAGGGGCCTGACAGTAGTTTCCTCTGTCAGCAGAATCCTAAGGAAAAAAAACACAAAAAACAGAAAAAGAAAATAAGAAGAAAGCTGCAGGGGGAGCACACACAGCAACGAGCTGGGTAATCAGCTGCAATTCAAAGCAGGGAGGATCTCTGCTCCTTCCCCTGATTTACCCTCCGCATCTCAGAGCTTTCTGCTTTGCAACTCCCGTCCCGACGCTCAATGAGTAAATAAATACTCCCTGAAATGAACTGCGAAAATTAGTCACCGCTGAACGCTCTCGTTTTCTGCGAGCAGTTTTAAATCGCCCCAGCAAAGCTGAAATTATCCTTATGAAGCTAATTGCCTCACGGCAGACTGTTCAGCCTGCCGTCTCCCAAATGAAGGATGACTGATGGAGATGGATCTGCTCTCTGCCCACCCCTGAGCCAGGTGGGAGCCCTCCCAGCCACGTGCTGCCCAAAAAGCTGAGAGTGTCCCTCCAAGCCCTGCTCTCATCACTCCCTGCTGCTCCCTTCCCACAGCCCCTGAGAAAATACAAAGTGTGAATTATCGCAAACCAAAGGAAATCTCACTTTGAAGGCAACGCATACAGAAAAAGGCATAAAAATAACAACCAAGGGACAGAGCTTGGAAAACAGCTTTGAAAGGCTGCGGTGCTTGCTGATGCTGAGCTTTGCTACCTCTCCCCCAGAGCAGGGAGGGAGGGAGCAGCTGGAGGTCAGCGCCGAGCCGAGGAGCAGCAGCCAGAGTGCTTTGTGCTGGAAACAAGGCTTGGCAAACCTTGGGGAAATCCAGATTTTTGTCAGGCTTTGCAAACTATTTTTGTCCTTCTTGTTGCTGGGCATTATGGAGACAAAGTAATAGAGGCTGGGGGGAGAGGGACCGCTGTAATTTAACCCCAGGACCTCTGTCCTTCCCGAGGCTCAGACGGATGACCTGCAGATACTGCTCGCTGGCTTGTACACTGTGGGACATACCGTCCACTGCTTCCCATTTCCTCTCTGCCTTTTGTTTGTTTTCAAAACGGGCTCCTTAGGCTATGCTTTTGCTCTTTTTCCCCTATTTCAAAGATTTTCAGTCTGTTGGATCTTTTCTCTCTGCTTGGAAGAGCTGTGCTGTACTGAGGGAGCCAAAGGCACTGAAGCTGTCTGCATGACCTGAAGCAATCGGGAAATCCTCCCACCTAGAGTTGCTGCTGTCAGCTCACCAGAATGGTCCCAGGGTTGTTCTGCATCCCTCCCCTGGGCAGGGCAGTTTGTGCCACGCTCTCCCACTCCACTGCAGCCACAGCAAGGCAGAATGGGTTAAATAGTTTGAAGATTGGGTGGTTGCAACCCTGGTGGGCTAAGAGGAGGTGGGTACCAAGCAGCTGTGCTCAGTGAGAGGCTGGTGTGCTCTCCAGCTGCCTCAGGTGAAGCTGCACAAGGGCTGGTGGCATTAAAATGCCATCAGGTTGTACTCCTGCAGGTCTACAAGCTCTCATCTGCTAGGACCAGGTGGAAGTGGTTTCATCTGGAGGCATTTGTCACTTTTTCTGTTTTTATGCCTGAGGACACCAAGCAGGCAGCACTGACCAGGAAACAAAAGGCAAGAGGAGATCTGGCTGCAATGTGCATCCACTATTTCCAGACCATCTCTTCCGCTGGCTTGGCATTCCCCATAAGAACTGCTCAGCATTAAACAGAGATTAATAACTAGTCGGGTTGGTTTGTTTCTTCATTCTTTCTTCTTTAATCCATTGCACCAGAACAGTCTGGAGAACATTTCCTGCAGCTGCCTGTGTCACTCCCCCTCTCCCCCCCATTTTCTTGGGGCTCTGCAGACAATGGCAGCTGGCGTTTGCTGTCAGAGGACAAGCATCACCATAGGCATGGGGCTGTGGGACAGCCACACTCTGCTCCTCCTGCTTGGCACTCACACAGTGGCTTGGGACACGGAGCCAGAGGAGGTGGCTGTGAGCACCTTGCCATGGGCAGGGGGTGAAGGCTGCCTCTGGACCACCACACAGATGCTGTAGAAGATGAGGTGGAGGTGGCCAGGACTTGCTGACACCCACCAGGATCTGCTCTCCAAGGCTCAGACAGCCAACAGGAGGATTCATCAGGGAGCTAATAAAATAATCGATGCTGGGGAGAACGCCCTTAAGTAACTGATAACGAGGGTCCTGCAGGTGACAGCTGGCCCTGACAAGTAATAATCGCCTGGCCAGGAGAAAATTGCTGCAGTGCAGATCACTGTCAAAGATGTCTGCTGCATGTGATGGATATCACGGGTATGTCTCTCTCCACCTCCTGCATCCCAACACGAGTGTATCCACCGCATTGCAAAGCCTGCCTGCTCCCCAAGAACACCTACTGCAACTAAATAATGCCAGAGATTGCTCCCCAGCTGCTACCCTGAGCTCCACGAGCAAAAGCAATGATCACTGTTCCTTGTTTTATGACGGGTCTGCTGAGCTCAGAGACCTCAAAATGCCACCTTGCAAATATTAATTCACGATGCTTCACGCTTGCCTCTGGTGTCAAGGAAACGTTTGTGACTGTTTTCAGCTAATCAGAAAAGCAGGGGCTGTTCTTTGCTATTGCTTTCATGAAAAGTGCTCAGGAAAAGTTGGCTGGGTCATGTACTACATTCATTGCAAATGTTGCCTTTATTTTTAAGAAGTGTAATGATTCCCTCCTCTTTTTGTGCCCACTATAAATCAGCTCTGTTTGAAAACCAGACCGAAAAAAACCATCACATTGGTTTCGCCTCTGGGCTTTTCTTTTGTTTATCCACAGGTCTGGATAAACCACCGACAGCAATGAAGGCTAAACACAACAAACTGGAGCAAAGTAGTTCACCTGTTTGAGTTAATTTACCCCTGAACACTGTTTGTGGCTCCCACAGCTTTGGGGCACCTCTGCACAATAACCCTCAGTCTGTACGCTGCACCTGCCCCTATATCCAACACCTTGGGCAACCCTGACCCCAACGATTTAACCCAAATTCCAAGGGCAGAGGGGGCAGTTTTGCCCCTAGCTGAAACATCTGGAATGCATCAGGCTGCCTGTGGTTCTCTTGCACTTTCAGCCCAAAGCGCTAAAAGTGAGCACGGAGTTAGAGACCAGCTCCAGAAAAGCACTTCAACTTGAGCTTAAATTTAACTTTGTGCCAAGTGTTGTGCTGAGGGGGGGGTTCCTGCATGCCCTGCTAATAGAAACCATGTGTGTGCCAGAAGGACTATGACTTGCTTATTTTTCCAGCCCCTTGTCAATCACACATTTCTCCCTCTGTGAATTCCCCTCTGACAAAACCAGCACCCAAAACACACACATCCACCACTCACTTCTTTACGGTGCAAAGGCTCTAAATCGGCACTTGGTGCATCTCCCTTGCAAGGGAGCAGGGTTAGCACTGCCAATATTATAGCACAGCCTAATCATTTATCAGTTCTCCCCTTCACACCATTATTCCGTGTCTAACAGCTCTGGCTTTTGGCACAGAATACTAATGCCACGGGCTCATCAGTATGCTGGAGGGCTGCACGTGCATCTCAGCCATGCATGCTGATAACACGAAATCCATGGAGGGCATAATGGAAAGCCACACGCTGCTCCACGGTCCCATTAGCATACTGCAGAGCCTCTTGCCTACCACTTGCATGAAGAGCTGGCCCCAGATGTCCCATGGATGTGGCGTCCCATCAACACGGACATAGCCAAGTCTCCTTTATGAAATACGAGTGAGGTGCCCAGGAAAAAAATGCTCTTTCTGGGCTGGCTCTACCTTTTCTGTTTTTTATGCAAACCTTTAACTTAGACGGCTTCTCCTGCTGTTGTGCTAGAAGCATGACCTTGAGCAAAAATGCTTTGTTCTTCCTAAGGGATCTGGCAAGCTTCTGAAGGCACAGAAAGACATTCAGGGAACCGCAGGAGATCTGCAGCTCTCAAGGGTGTGGAGGGGATACAAAGCAAGGCAGCCATCACCTCTGTACCAGTGGGATCCACCACTCTCTCCACCAAGAACGGCATTTATCTCAATTGCATGTTTTTAATTTCCATGTTTCCATACCTTGTGCCATCTTCCTGACCAGGCAAAAAGGCTGACTCTTCAGGCAAGGCAGAAGGTAACACCCATCATCTCCACCCCTGAGATCTGGGGCTGGCAGGCACGTTCCCTCTGCTGAATTTCCATGTTAGCTCCATAGCACCGAGTACTGACAGCATTCCTGATGCAAATGGCAAGCCAGTATCTGCCAGGCCCTCTGCTGAAGGGTTGGATCCTGACTACATGCTGGGGCAATTTGAAGTCTATGCCAATCTCCACATTAGTAACCAGTAGAATCATAGCATCATAGAATCATTTAAGTTAGATGGGACTTTAAAGGCCTTCTGGTCCAACTCCCCTGCAGTGAACACCTACAGCTGGATCAGGGGGCTCAGTGCTCCCCCAGCCTGACCTGAACATCTCCAAGGAGAGGGCATCCTCCGCTTCTCTGGGCAACTGGTGCCAGGGCTTCACCACTCTTAAGGCTTTTTTTTTTTTTTTTTTTAAATAATATCTCCAACCTAAATCTCTCCTCTTTTAGTTTGAAACTATTAACCCTTGTCCTGTCACCCACAGAGCCTGCCTAAGAGTCTGTCCCCTTCAAACCCCACAGTGCACAGTGAGTGTGCCTTGGGGTGGAGAGGCAGCCTTGGGTCTGCAAGGAAAGACACCTGTGAGCCCCATCCCCATTCTTCCTTGGCAGCTGCACCAGTCTGAACCACATCCACCCTCCTGATTCATTGTACATGAGTCAGGACTCTCAAAACACTTAGAAATAATGGAGAAAGGAGCAAAACCCCATGGTCCCAGCACAAATCAGCTGCACAGGGAGACATGATCCTGGCCCCTTGCAGCACAGCTGGGCAAGAGAGAAAATCTGGGAGGGAAACAAAGTTCTTGAGAGGGGAGATTTGCCTAAAATCACCCAGCGAGGTAGCGACAGTCCCAAAAAGAGATTCAGCTCCCAGCCCTGGGCTGAGCACCCTACCGACCTGCACGTTTCACCTCTCATTTCAGAGGCATTCAGAAAAGAATGCAAATGCGTGCTGGTGTCAGCAATAAAACACGTGAGGCTAGTTAGCCATCTCCTTCTTGCACTGCTCTGTAACAAGGGTCTGCACCAGAGCCGGGGCTCTCCCTTTCCATCCACCCATACAATGTGCCCACTGTTATCCCCTCTGACTCCCGAGTCGCATGACCCAGCCATGAAAAATGGTTCTGATTCATTTACATTAAAGATGTGGATATTTTTAAGGAGCATAGAGGACCTTCTCTCATGATTGTTAAATGTCCGCAGTGAAGCACACAGAATATAAGCCACTGGGTCATGAAATGTAGCATTTCTTTCATTCTTATCTCCTTTCTCCAGCTTGCCAGAGCACTGCAAGCCATCATACTGATATACAAGCAGCAAAATCTCCCTCACAGGATAGAGAAAAATATTCACCTTTAAACAATATTGGCTTTTGCCGGTGAACCGCATGGCTACAACTACAGGAAACACGACACAGGTTATTACAAATATTAAATACGAGCAACCAAAGGGTAACAAGAAAGCACAGCCGTGAGCATCGTCTCGATAATTTGCAGCAAGCTGTGTGCTGCCATAGGGAAGCAAATGTAGCTGGCACATGGATGTACAGATCTGAGTTTTCCGGGCAAGCTGAAATAAAATCAAATAGGAGGCAGAAAACAGGTTGTTCTGTGACCAGACTTCAGGCTCAGTTCCTCAATTAGCTTTCTGATGAAGCATTGCCTTCACTTTGAACTCGCTCCTGGGGGACACGGCGTACAGCCGATGCATCCGATGTGCAGATCGCTCTCCCATGCTGGAAATGCCTATTTACAAGCAGGGCACATCAGAGGAAGAAAATTATAGCCTCAGCCTCCTGCTCCCAACCTGCCAGCTCTCCTCTGCCTTCCTTTCACTGTGCTCTCCCTTCAAACCCACATGCATGTCCCACAGACACCCCAAAAAACCAGGCATCTGCTCTTGGAAGTCAACGCCAGGCACTAATGCGCCCTTCAGGACAGGTCTCTGGGTGGTGGCACAGCAAATCACAGCAGCCCAGGGAGCTCCCCACACTGGGACATAAGGGACCTCAGGGACCCATTACTGAGACCTATTAGATGTAATATCTGTGCATGGAGCTATCGGTCATGCATTCTGCCA
Organism: Penelope pileata; assembly: GCA_013396635.1. Classification (NCBI taxonomy): domain Eukaryota; kingdom Metazoa; phylum Chordata; class Aves; order Galliformes; family Cracidae; genus Penelope; species Penelope pileata. The sequence goes on along the minus strand of WBMW01000162.1, from coordinate 1,161,916 downwards.
GCCATCACATACTGCAGTCTGTATAAATTAGCCTCTATTTCCCCTTCCGTAATAGAAAAGGAGGAGAGTCCCTAGCCCATTCCCACAACTCAGAGAAGAAATCCTATATTATTGATGCGGTCATCTGTCATGCTGCCCGCTCCCTAAGAAATGCACTCCTTTTAACACAGAAATCCATCCTTTCCTATGGAACGGAAACAAATGTAATCACTCCTAAACATCGCTAGTCCTTCCTGGCTTTTGTGTCTGGGGCCCTGCACGTCTTGATTTTCTTCGTGGGCTTTCAGTGCCGACCAAAAGTTCAACTTGCTGCAAGTGAAATTTCTGGAGGAAGCAGGGAGTGTCCCATCTGAAAGCTATAAAGAGCTCCATGAAAAACAACAGAAAACACTCATATGCCTGCAACAGATTTATTTGTTGGATTAAGAAAGTCTTCCCTAAAGTTGCATTTTATGTCCCAAACTCAGGAAAGCGTCCCCAATCAGGATATCACTCAAACACGATTAATTTTAAAGCAGACATGCCAAACACATGATTTGTTGGCCAGATCCAACTTGCACAATACATTCACCATGCACTGTGTCATAATCAGACTCCCCAGAACTATATTTGCATTCTGTAAACCATTTCTCTTGCATTCCTGATGCAATCAGTGAAGCAGCACCTGTCTGGTTGTGTGGACAACCAGCAAGGACTCCAAGGGGCAAATACCAGGATCGCTTCCTTCAGATGGGAGTCAGAAGTCACCTCTCCTGTGCCACCACTCCCAAGTTCCTGCTTTATCCCTGTTTATCCTCTCCATACTACGCATCCTCTGGATCTCAAAGCAGGAATACTGCTGCCACCAACCTCAGAGTGCCCTGCAAGCACCCTAATCCATGCCCCATGCTCATAGAGGAGTTTCCTTGGAAATACTCTGTCTGTAGCATAGCTCAAACTTCTTTCATGAAAGAAGACCTCCCCAAAAAAGAAGAATTTAAGCAGTTATCTAAAGAAAGAGGAGAGGAATGCAGAGAATGAACCCACCAACCCAGGAAGCTTCCTTTTAGCCACCAAGAGAATGGCACTGATAGACTTGATTTTTCACACACCAGTCGGGAGTAATGTTTTCTTTCCATTTTTTTTCCTTCCATTTGCTGAATGTGCTCATTCTACAGATTATTTTTTTTTTAAAAAAAAAAAAAAAAAGACAGACATTCATGGCTCCCAGCTGTCAAAAGCCACAAAATGCCTGAGGCTGTCTGTCTTCTTGCAAATGCTGTAGCTGTTTTCCTGCAGACTATGTTCTCATTAATCAAGCTTCAGACTCAGCTGAGTCTATATTACTGCTCATAAAACAAGGGAGATGCTTTAGGGTCATAAAGTAACGCAGCATCACTGAACTTACCACAGGATTGTCGAAAACAAAAGTGTCAGCTGGGCTTTTCTCCCATTGAAGTCAGCTGGAGGTGTTGGTTTTTTTTTTTGTAGTTTTTTTTTTTATTTATTTTTTTTAAACGTGGCTCAATTCAAAGCCAGCATCAAGGAATAGAGGTAATCTGTTACAGATTGGAGGACTGCATCCTTGAACATCACCCAAAAAAAGCAAAGCTCCAGACCCAAAATGAAATAGCTTTTGATTTTTGCTAGACCTGGGCCTGGCTGCTGATGAGCCCCAGACTGCAGTTGCTGAAGTCCACAGAGCAAGTGTGGCCCTAAGATGTGAGTATCTGTGGGGAGGCAGGAGAAAGAACAGCACATTCACCATTTGTCGCTGGAAAAATATGCCTTTGCCTGGGGTTCTCACTTCAGAAAGAAAAATGAAGAGCTGTAAACAGTTCCAGAAACAGCTCTTGTAAGCGAGGAAACCGATCTTGAGTGAGAGGTTGGAAAGCCAATCTACTCCCCTGAAGCAAGAGGCAGTTCAAGCAGGCTGAGGTACGTAAGAATTGCAAGAGAATTTCCAGTGTTGCAGCCCCACTTTGACCAGCAAAGACACCGTGTGGCTGTAGGTTTGGGCTAAAGATATTCAGCCAGGAAACAGGGAGCTGCATGAACTGCGTGGTGGCCCCTCCAGCACGTGAAAGGCCTGGCTGGCATCACCACGTTTTGCAGGGCCGGGCAGAGGCGGTACAGCATGTGCCGTGCCCACAAAACCTCAATCTTGCTTGCAGCCACGGGAATTCAACAAGTTAAAACCGAGGCCAGCAGAGAGCAAGCAGTGACGTGACCCGCTGGCTCTGCGGCATCGCCCCGGGGCCCAACCCAGCCAACGCAGGCTGGAGCAGTTGAGTGTAATTGCCCCTTCTCGCCTCTGGAGAAGCCACAGCGAGGCCTTCCAGGCCTCCAGCAGCAGAGGCCCTGCCCTCACAGGTTGCTCTCAAGGCTCCTTTTGGTCTGTGTGAAGGCCCAACTTCGCTCAGGTAATGAGATATTTCACATTGCATGCTTCTCTCCTCTGAGGCAGGAGGAATGTCACAGCGGGAAGACCTCACCATGAAGCGTTTGCCACACGTCGATATTCAATTAATGGCTGTGAAAATGGCTGTTGGGAGCTGAGCAGCGTCAGGGTCACCACAAGGATACAGCAAAAGGAAGAATAAAAGTTGTACAAGCAGAGTCGCTGGGATTTACTGATGCTTCTAGCTCCTTTTAGCTCTTAGCTTAGCGATACTCCTGCTTTTCAGCCCTTTGAATTTTGCCCTTTTGTCTCATTTCTTAAGACCTGTGCAGAGATTTCTCTTCTCCAAACCAGTCTGAGATTCTTTCATTCTCCACATGCAGCGTCAGGCAGGGAGCACGCTCCCTATATCCATATTCCTATATATTCACATTCCCTATAGTTTGTAGATCGCTCACCACAGTCCTGGTGGCACACTCAGCTGCTTGGGCACTGGCACGAGCCTGGCAACCTGTGTCTCCTCTCAGGGACTGGCAGAACAGTGAATGATGAGAAGAGAAATAGTCTGGGAGAGAAACAGGACCTTTGTCCATCTCATTTCATTCACAAAATTTTTTTGCTTAGGAGGTTTGTGTCTTGTCTTATCATTCAGGTCATCGTTTAACTGCTGATAATTTTAATTCCAGCAGGCACTTAATGTGCTAATCAAACCCGATGGCTTCTCAGCAGGATGGAAAATCCCAAGTGTAGATGTGATTATTGGGCTTCTAGAGAAAAATGTTGGCATGTAAAGAAAACAAAGACTTTTTCCATAGAGGGATTATCTCTGCTGTCTTCACTCCATATGCTAATTCACCCACATTGGTTTGTTTTATACCTGTGGTTATCCCAGAACATGTTACTTCACCTGTTCCATCCTAGAGTGAAGAAAGGACATTAGCATAGGGGGAATGGTCATAGGAACTCCCCTTTTCTTGTGCTATTTACCACAGCTCTTCTGCTACTCAGAAGGTCACAGCCAGACCAAAATCCCACACCTGCAACCCAGACAGGTTCCCACCAGGACTGCACACCTATTCCCTGCAGCACCTCATTTTAACAGTGGGTGAGGGTACAGATGCGGCCCAGAGGTTCAGGATAGTTGCAGGCACCTAGGGCACAAATCTGCTTTCCTCATATTCCCATGCCTACACAGGGGATGGGATCGCAGTTGAAGATGTGCCTTGAGCATGGATGCAGCTTCCCTGCTTCTGCCCTGCTGCTGGGCTGTGTGTGTGGCCTCACAGCTAGGGAGAAGATAAACTTCTCCTCCCCCCTTCCCCTGACTCAGGCTGTAAAATACAGCCCTCTGAGAGGCCAGCAAGCTAATAAATCCTAACCTGCCTCGGTGATACTCGATACGATCTTGCAGCATTCTCTGCATCAACAAAGCCTGGAACCCAGGACCTGCTCCACAATTACCCAGGATGGTTCAGATAACAGAAGTACAGAGATGAGCAGTATGATTGCTCCCAGATCCCAAGCTAGCTCTTGCACTAATGACGATTCTGTACTGTTTTCCTCCCAAGCATCACCTATCCCTGTTGGTGCCCAGACCAGTGTGCCAAGGCATCTCACACCTGACAGTCGAATAGCTCCAGTGCACTCAGGAGGAGCATCCCAAGAACAGGAAAGCAGACCCAGACACCCCGCTGCCAATTTCACTCCAAACCACTCTGGATCACAACAGGACCATGCAAAGCTGATGTTGGAAGTGGCTCAGAAGATCCAGAGCAGCCCAAAGTGTGTGTGCAGGACTGGAGTGGCACAGCTTGAGCAGTCAGGTCTGATGGTCCAGGATATGGTAACAGAGTGGACAGCAGCAATCCAAGTGGCATTGAGACGGATTGATACCTGCCAAACACCACATGGTCCAGCAGCACTGAGTAGCTCATTACAATGATAAACACAAAGATACAAACATGTTCCTACAGCCAACCTCCTGCTTCAGTCACACAGCATCCCTGCCTGCATCTGCTCAGCCTCAGACCTTCTCTAAGTCACCTTTGGGAGGTTCCACCAACCCACTCTGAGATGGATTTCATGGAAATATGCAGAAAAAACAATTATTTCTGCAGCATTTTCTTCTTCTCCGTCTCCCTGCCAACAGTAAGTTGGGAACTCAGTGTTCAAGCAACGGTACAGGAGGACATATGTGGTATACATAAGCGTGTTTTGAGATGCTCGGCTGGCAACCTCCTTGTGGAAACATTACAATTCCTTATCAGTAAGGGTTCTCATGTTCCACCTTTCAAAGAAACCCAATTAACCTGCTTCCCTTTGTACTCAGTACTTCTATCATCAGTGAAAAGAACATCACCTGGAAGACCTTTTTACAGGCACAATAGATGCCATGAAAATTGCAAAGATGTTTCCAAGAAACCCCAGCTGTGGCCTTCAGATCATAAATCTGGGAGACAATTCCCACATCATAATTTCTCTTTCAGTACCCTCCATTCATGGGGAGGTATTGACTTAGTGTTAAGCCTCCAGACTGCATTTCTGATTCAACCCCTCAAAAGAGCAAGAACCCATCGTTTGGATTTATCTGAAAATGCTTGTACAGAAACGCTGATCACTGTGATTAATTGTCACATCTGTGGGAGCATCCTGTTCGGGGAAAACGTAGACTCAATTCTACATGGGTTATTTACGAGCCAGCTGCTCCAGCCATTAAAACCGCCCTAAATATCTGCTTTCCCCACCACAGTTTGAACAAGCAGATTAGTCCCTGAAATCTCAAGCCCCCGTGTTTTCCAGCTCAGTACAGCTCTCCACGAAACGAAGACCTCAGTAAATAGCACTGCTCAGGTCACTCCTGCTGGAACGAGCCTTCCTAGTAAGGTTTCAGCTCCAGAAAGAGCCTGTTTTGAGCCCCGAAGAAATCCACCGGAAATAACCTTGGAATTTGTATGTTTATATCTGCGTAGCTGTGGAAACACTATGGGAGAGGGTTGTTTTTGTTTTGCGAGGCAAATAGAAAAATCTATGATTTTCTTCTATATTCCAAGGCCTCCCTCCCCTTCTGCTGCAAGCAAAGGGCTCTTGTCCAAGCTGGATTTTTTTTTTTTTTTTTTAATGAAAGCCTCCCCTGCCCCAGCATAGAGCAATCCAGTGTCGAGCACATTCCTTGGCATCCTCACCCCTAATTGCTCTCAGGCTGTTGCAACACTTCTCGTGTTCCCAGCTCAACGCAAAAGCTGACTTGGCTTTGGAGGAGGCTGGGCTGACCCCCCAGTGCTGCTGAATCCACACTCCAGAGGGGTGCCCGGGAGACACAGAAGGAGGCCACTGCAGAGGTGGATCACCTAATGCTTGGAAGGAAGGACGGTCTCCTCTCTACAACTTGCAGGAGATCCTGCTGAGACTGGAGAGCACGCTGCAGAGCACCTGGAATGAGGATACACACTCAAACAAGTGCCCCCGAGCCACCTACAAGAATTACTTTGCTTATCTTTTTTATTTTCACTGGTTCCCTCTTTCTCCTCACTGCTCCCCATGTCATTGCAGCCCTGCTGGGCAAGCTACCTGCTACCCCCTTCTGTTTGATTCCCACTCAAACCTGGGGCCCCACCTCAGGGTAGTGACACCTCGGATGCATTGGCTGAGTCGTTCTGCCCAACAATCACCCTATTGCCCTGCTACCAAAAAGATCTCCCCACACCAGAGCAAATCTCAGCATCTCTGCTTTCTCCCTCCTTCCCAGCCCATCGAGGAGATCCAGAACTGCTGCAATGTGGGGCTGCTGCCAACTCAAGCACTCAATGCCACTACAATCCTTGAGCCAAATCTCTGCCGGCCAGCGGCCAGCTCACAAACACCTGCACCACAAGACCCTCACAAAACCCCATTGCAACCCACTCCCTGTTTACACCAAAACTTCTTTCCCAAAGTACCTGCATGGCACCACGCACACCCATCCCAGATGGAGCTTTGAGTGACTCTGTAATATTAATAACAGAGCTGTTCTGTTAGAAGGGAGCTACAAAGTTCATCAAGACCAACACTACTAGGCACAACCTTTCAGTGTGACCCAGCTCTTGCACATTGCCACACACACAAGATTACCCTTCATGGTGCTGCATGCATGAGGTGTTATTCCTGAAGCAAACCCAGTGAATGAAGTGTCCCAGGGGCAGCACAGCACATCAGTCCAGGGGAGAATTAAGTAGCTAATGATGAACTATCATCACCATAATCAAAACCCACGCAGGAAGCACCAGATGTGTTCAGCATCCTGCAAACAAAGGCTCCAGGCCAGCACATAGCAATGTGTGAGCCAAAGGGTTTTCCCAGAACAAGGCTGAGCCTGGCATGAGGCACTGGAAGGAAAGCGCTCCTTATTGCAAGACTGCCCTCGATGCACGTATGTGGTACACCAGTGGAAAGGGGCACGGGACTGGCACTATCCTCCAGCAGTAATGAAAGAGCAGAGGTTCACATTATTGGGAGGAAATATTGCTCCACTGAAAGGGGTTTTCCAGAGCATCAGTCATAGCCACATGGCCAGCCTCATCTGAGGAGGAGGCCTGGGGCTGGAGGCTTTCCACTGCAGATGCATTCATTTGGAGGAAAAGTGTTGTTAAGTGCTAATTAACAATCAGCTGGGAGAGAAGGGGCTGCCCAGGGGGAGCCTTCCCCAGTGCCACACCAAGAGGCTCTAGATTCCTGAAAACCTATGGCTGGTTTGGTTGGTACTCCCTGCATGCAGCATCTGCTGGAGAAAGGGAATGTTTTGCAAATGAAGAAGCAAAATTGCTTCAGACAGGTTCTTTGCAATCCCAGGCAAAACATTACGCATTTTAACAATAGACATGCACAAAGGTTTTGACTTACACAACCAATGACAGCAGTCTCCCACTCAAATAATGCTCCTCCAACAAGCAGCAGACCTTGGAGAGAAATATGCTCCTCTCTGCTGCTGGCCCTTAAATGAGCCCAGGGCAGCCCCAGCCTGGGCCCACCCTCTGGGTCATGGGGGGAGCACAGGTGCAAACAGTTTCCCTGTGTTCCCCAGGCCCTTCTCCAGGTGCTCAATCACAGGTTCAAGCAGTCCCCCTACAGGGATGGAATTGGTTCCTGCAGACAATGTTTCACCTACCTCTAGACTGGAGAACCTGCCTGGTTTGGCCCACCTGAAAGCACTCCGGTGGCCTTTTCTTTGGTCTTCCCCCTTGCACAAAGGAGGTGGGAAACGAGTGTGATTTCTTTGTGGTAGGAATCAGCCTTCTACCCAAATCTGGTGACATGGAGGAAAGGAAAACTTGGATTTGGGCAGAGTGCAATGACAGAGCTAGGCAAGGGTACCACGAGACAGGTCACCCCAGGCAGACCAAGGGGAAAAGCATAGGAGAAGGAATTCAAGCTGCTCAAGCAAAGGCACTTCTGGTCTTCCCCAGCTTTGCAGTGTTTGGCTTGGCAAGCGTGGAATCTTGTGCACAAAGGCCTTGAAAATGGGGGTACAGGAGCTTTTCTGCAGGGAGATGTTTGGAGCAGAACATGAGGGAGGGAGTCAGGAATCAGCCAAATCACATAAATCACCGGGATTTCAGAGCCTGATCTCAAGGCTTTGGGAGGGACTGATGTGCTCTTTGCAGATGTGGGACCCACCCTGCTTCAGATCCTTTGCTCAGTTCAAGGCCAGCAGCATTTTCTTGATGCATAATGAATCGATTAATGCTTGCAAAGAGTGGAGATAATGTGCTATTGATGTTCCTAGGTTTGGGTCCCTTCATGAATGTTTAACATGCTCCCTCCTTTCAGCATTAAAAAAAATGAAATAAAATAAAGCCATTATAGAAAATGTCCTATTGAGCCATAAGACCAGCTCCCTGAACACCACATCCCTTTGCAATCATGCATTTCCTCCCTCTTCCCAGCTCCAGTTTGTAAACTGTTTGAGTGTTGATGGTTTTTAAATAGCTCCCAATGAGGATTTTACATACGAGGAATGGCACGGCGAGGAAAAAAAAATAAAAGATCCGTGGGCTGGCGATTTATGTAAACACAAATTCCCTGCAACAGCAAGTTCCTCGCTGCACGTCGCTCCTTTCATACAAACACAACATCAGATAAAGGAATGTACGGGATTCATTCACTGCCCTCTGATGTGGAGCCCTTGAATGGAACGTTTAAGCTATCCTGCTTGATTATGCTGCTTCAGATCAGACTCATGGGACTTACAGGCTGCTGTGGCATGGCAAGAGGCAGGCTGGGTTTCTAGCAGAGTTGTGCAGAACAGATCGCTCCATGGGTGCTAAATGCTCCCACGGGGGCTAAAGAAGAGGTTTTGTTTAGCTGCGCTGAGCTGTTGGTGCGTGGAGACAAGGAAATCACATTGAGATCTGCTCTGGAAGCTTGTTACAGGCTCAGCTTTCATTGCCAGTGGATGCTTTATCTTTCCATTCTTGTGCTAGAAATATCGTGGGACCAAAATGATGGCAGGCTGCTCGATAGTGCAGTCATTATTAGACTGAAATAGACAGTGCCTGTCATTCAATAGAGCTGCTGAGGCTGCTAAGTTTTCAGTCACATTTGCTTCTGCTTTTTTTCTTTCCAGGAAATGGTCCAGAGCTGGTAAAACTGTCAGACACTTGGGAAGAGAGCTGCAGACACACAGGCTTCATGAAGGGTCAGGGGGAGCACACGCGGCTCTCTGAGCTGAAAGCACTTTGGTGGTGGAGATCCAGGTCCCTCTGCATGAGGGCAGGTATCTTCTGTCAGCCCCAAAGCCTCTGTAGATGTGGACAGCTGCCCGGTTCCTCCTTCACAACACGAGTAGTTCCCCTATGTGTGCAGCAGGGAGCCCTTCTCACACCAAGAGATCTCACTCTCCAGGTGACAAAACGCCAAGTAGGATTTGTGCAGAGAAAGGAAACCCCAGCTCTTGGTCCATCCTTGTCAAAACTCTTTCATCCTTGCAAAAACCCTGGGAGTTTTCAGTTGGTACCGTATTGCTGTGGCCAGAAGGGCTCCCAAAAACTATCCCAAAAAGTCCTAGGGTTTTTGGGAGCCCTTCTGGCCACAGCAATATGGTACCAACTGAACCCACCCTCTCTGCTGCATTTTGGACAAAGCAACCTCCATACACAAGACCGAGGATTTTTGACAATGCTGGTGGGCAGATCTGCTCTAAAGAGAAAGCTGAGGCTGGTGGACAGGGCAGACGAACCCTTCCTCTTCCTCTGAGCATGGAGGATCACCCTCCTTGGCAAGGGGACACACTTCCTGGGCCAGCATTCCATGACATCTCCCCAGGGTTTCTGCAGGCAGGTAAATCAGGACTGCATCACTCCAGCAGTGATGGGGAGGGGGATGGCAGCAAAGCAAAGCTGTTCTCTTCCCAGCCCCCACAAGCGGTTGCCAAGGGAGCTGAAAACCAGACACTTCAGAAGAAAACAGAAGAAACAGGGTTTAAATGGTCCAGAGTCCTGGCACTGCCTCCACGAGCCATCTGTTGAGAGCATCCTCTCCTTTCCTATAGGACATGTTATTCTCAGCTATTTCCCAAGGACTGGAGAGGAAATTCCCCAGTTGGAACACAGCAGTCCCCGGATTGCATTGAGTATCACACAGCCTTGGAGTTTCCCCACAGAAACCTGCCTCCATTTTTCTCCTGACCACAAAGCATTGCTTTGCATTCAGCAGGAACAACCAGTTTAGTGGTTGAATGAACGATCGGTGTTAATTAGTAGCATTCAAAATTAAAATAAAGGTCAAAAGAGGGTAGGCATTATCAAAGAGCCTTGTTTGCTCAAAGGAAACATTAATGACACTTGTTCAGTGCTTCAAGATAAACTTGTTCAGGCACCAAGTTAATGAAGAAATAAATCCTCCTCTCCAAGGAACGTCACTGCTCCTCAAACGCAAACCACACGTCTTTCATCTGGAGGTGTGCCCTCCCTATCTCTCATCTCCCCTCATTGTTTCATTTCTCCTCACCCCGGAGATGCCGGCTCGATGAGAGATGGGCCCACCACCAGCTGGTTGGACTTGGGCTGACATCTTCCTGTCACCCCAGTGCCAGGGTGGAGCAATAGGACAAGAGGGAAGATTCAGGTTGGATATTAGGAAAAACTTCTCCAAAAGAGCGGTCAGGCACTGGCACAGCTGCCCAGGGAGGTAGTGGAGTCACCATCCCTGGAGGTGTTCAAGAACCGTGGAGATGTGGCACTGAGGGACAGGGCTCAGCGGGCAATATTGGTGGTAGGTGGACAGCTGGACTGGATGATTTTAGAGGCCATTACCAACCTTAATGATTCTATGATTCTGTGATGTCACTGCTCTTGTTCCAAATCACATGTGTCACAGGGCTCGGGTGCACATGGAGCGTGGGGCGCGTGCTTCTGGGCCTTCGTCTCATTGCAGAGGACTGGAGGAGTTGGTGAGAGGTGGGCTGGACCTGCTGGGCATGGTGGTCCCTGCTATCCCAGAGCTCCCAGACCACATGAAAACATGACACAGATAGACACAGGGTGCAACGGGACCCCTGCCCTTCTGTTAACATCATCCTGCCCGGCGGCCTGCAGGCATTTGGCTGGTGAAGAATTAGCCCGAAGCCAATTAAGAGCTGGGTCACCTCCTGCAGGTGCTTCACTCCATCGACAACAGAGGGAGCCCGAGGACGTCTGAGCTCCACACTCAGGCACCTCAGGCAAGTTTAGATGGGATGAATCCAGGGTCTGTCTATTCATACACTCAGAACTCAGCAGTAGCAGACACTAGAATATATTTAGAGACAGAGAGGGAGGGAGGGAGTGTGCGTGCGCAGCCTTTGGCTCCTCCATGACCCCCAAAACCCCATAAATCACACCCATCAGGACGATGCAGCAGGAATTGCCTCCTGCCCCACTTCCAGGCTGCTGCGATCCCATCAGAGCCTGCCTGGCCACGGCACTGTGAGCTGGGGCAGCAGGACGTGGCACTGGGGCTGCACTGGGGGCTGTCGGTGGCCGTGCTCCAGCTCCTGCTGCCAAAGGCTCTGGAGGTCACGGAAGATGGTGCTTCCATCTTTTGGAAACCGAGTCCTGGGAACACGCCCACACAGGCTTTGTCATAATCTCCCAAATTCAGCTAGAAGTAAAGAACAGGCAGAGGTCAAACTTTTCCTGGCTTACCAGACACGCTATCAGAATTTAACCTCTTCCCTGCTGCCGGCGCACAGATCTCTTGCTCCTAACAAATGGCCCAAAGCGTTCAGGCACACGACAAACACGCTCCTCTTTGCAGCAGCATCGTTTTTCTTCTCTCCCTTCCCTGCATGCACAGCCAGCAATGTTTCCAACACCGGAAGGACGAGCAGACTACATTGCATGACAGCCATCTGCGGAGCGATGCAACCCTGCATCCCACGTCCCGTTCAGCTGGAGACGGGCACGCGTGCCAGCCCGACACTGCTTCGCCCCATCTCGCATGCTGAGGCAGGAAAGATGGGCTTCCAGGGGACCAGATGGGCACCTGTCAGCAACCATACATCAAGGGATCGTTGCTTTGGATTGTGCGATACAAAAAGAAAAAAAGGGGGAAAAAAAAGCACCTTCTGCAAGATTTTCTAACGTGATTCTCAGGCGCTGTGTGAAAAAACACATTGGCAGCTCTCTCCTGTTCCTCTGAGTGAGCAGAAGTCAAACAAAGCCAACATCCCACATTTATCAGCGCAACCCTTTCCACTCGGGGAAAACAGCAAAGAGAGGTCCATTTCTCTGAGCTATGTCCCCCTGGCATTTCAGGGGAACAGTGGGTGACGATAAGGATCCTAAGCCCTAAGAATTGACAGCAGACTCCAAATGTGACACATTAGACAGCGATGGGGCAAGGATGCTCAAGTAACTTCATCCTGCCTCACATATCTCCAGGTCAAGGCTGCTAGCTCCAGCCCAGCTGTCTCAGAGCCCGGAGCCATACGGCTGGTGGGGTGTCACAGGCAGAGATCAAATTCGGAGGCTGCAAAGGACGTGGTTGTTTGTTTTCTGCGTCCCAGCTCAACTTTTGGCCTCCTGCTTTCATCATGAATTTTTAGGAGGTTCTCAGCATTGCTTGCTCTTTTACAGACCGCACTTCCAGCTACAAAAAATAGCACAGACACTAAAACAGTCTTCAGGAATCAGCTAAGAGCTCCTCCGAGGAGGAAGAAAAAGATTCCTTTCTTCCCTTTTCTTTTTTTGTTCTCCCTGTTTAAGGAGGCTGATGTGTTACAATTGCAGATTCCCAACCCAAAATCCCTCACGAGCTCCCCAGCACCCTCGAGCAGAGCTGGGCACCCTGATGCTCACCAGACCCTCCCCAGAGCTGCACTAGGATGAGCACCCAGCCCTTTGCTGGTTGGTCTTCTCCCATCCTCATGGGTTAAATCAGCCCTCAGAGGGTCTCACCGGTCCTGGAGCTGGGCGAGATAAGGTCTGGGAGAATGAGGATTGGAGAGGGGAGGGAGCGTGGGACTTGGCCTGGCCCTTTTCCCCCCTCTCTGCTTCTTGAAGAAACATATTTGAAACCATTCCATGTAATAGTGAAGTTTTATAACTCCCTTATCTGCATATACCAACAGATAAGCACCCTGATGTATGTCCGGTCACACTGCAAACTCCCTGCTCCCTGCTCCATCTATGTGCACAGAAACAGACACCCACAAGCCAAAAAAAGAGCCTTTAAATCCTGCCTACAAGTAAATAGCTAAAACACAGCAAATGGTGCTGTGCAGCACCTCGAGTGGTCTCCCAGTTCAGCCCCCAAAGCAGGGTCAAATTACAGCTTATTGCCCAAGCCGGTGCTAAAAATATCCACTGGCTGAAATTCCAGCCTTCCTGGGCATCTGCTTCCCTCGCCTCTCGCCTTTTCACCCTTCAAAGCTTTTCCTGGACTTGCATGTCTCTGACTGCAGCTGAAGCCCAGGGAACAGCCCGTTCCCATCCCACTCCCGGCACACATCTGGAGATGGTTACATCTCCCACTCCGGCTCCGCTACGTTTGCGTCTCTCTTCTAGGCAGACAGTGGCAATCTGTTCAGGGAAAAAAACAAAGAGACAGTGGCTGGAAAATGCATGAAGCAGAGCTGGGGATGGTGCTGGAGGGAGGAGGATGAGGCTCACGTGTTGGTGAGCTGGCAGCAACGTGGGCATGGGGCAGGTCCCAGCAGAGACACCGGGGCCAGGCACTGTCCAACTCCAGCGCAGCAATCCTGCCCACAGCAGGGGGCTGGAGATGGATGATCCTTAAGGTCCCTTCCAACCTAAGCTGTTCTATGATTCTATGGAATTTCACAGCTCAGCCTATCTGTATCTCACAGCCACAGCATCCTTGTCCCAATATCACGCTTTTGCAAGACCACGTTTCATGGCATTTTTCCACATGAATGCTTTTTTGGAGACTTTCCTCTTGAGGTCAGAAAGAGATATAGCTATAAGAATAAGTGGGGAACATGCTGGACCAAACCCACGTGCTCCAATGTCAGCCTGAAGATATAGCTGGTCTGACAAGGCACTTGTCACCATCCCCAACCAACGCTCCCATCTCCTCTGCATACGGCAGCACCTCGCAGCGTGACTCACCTCCACCGAGCAAAGCACATTTCCACCCACACAGGTCACCAAGGCATCTGCAGACAGGAGCATGCATCTGCCCTGCAGCACTAATGTGCCCCATCAGCAGTCCTGCGCTGGCATCACGCACAGGTTTGCTCGTGCTCCCATCCTCGCTGCATCTCCCCTTGCAGAGCCTCTAAAATGCAAAGGAAGAATAAAAGTATGCAAGAAGGCATGCAGCAGGGATGGCAGAAGGGAAAATGTGCTGCTTACATTCCTGAATGTACCACACTGATGCCCCTTTTCGCTTTAGCACCAGCAAGGACTCATTGAGTCTTAGCTGTAAAGCTGAAATGATCAACATTACTCTATATTCTATATGATTTTGAGAACATGCAAAAATTTCTGAAGTCCTGCCTGGACAGAAAATATCGTACACTGGAAAACCCACACTTCAGCCTGCCCGTCCTGTATAAAAACCTCTGCAAGAGTTTTGCTCAGCTTGGGCTAAGAGGGCTGATGCAATCCCACCTCGAGGTGTGGGGGCCCCAGGTCAGTCTAAACACTTCCCCCAGCCTCAGAGATGTTGCTCCACGTTTCTGCCTTGCTATTTTCCTTGGCAGCTGTTTTCTTTCAAGTCAAGCTACGGCTGCGCTGCTTTTAGGTACTTAAATTCATATTCTTGATTCATTTCTTCCCTAATCACTTGGGATACTGCATTTTACAAAAGGGAGTATAATTAATCTTCCAGGTTTGTGCATATGTGATGAAAAAGATGTGATCCGTGACAATTTAATGCCCCAGCTCACTGCTAGACAATGGAAATCTCTGAGTTATACCCAAAAAAAAGCCACACCCAGGCTCACAAAGACGGCAGCAGCTGACAAGCATCTTTTCCAAACTCTTAAAAAGGAACATTTTTAGAGGGCTTTTTTTTTTTTGGTTGTTGCTGTCATTTTAAACTTGGCCTCAAAAATCAGTTGCAAAAGAGCAAAGCTGGCGAGTTATTCAAAGGGTCGAGTTGCTGCAGAAGCTGCTGAAATTCTCACAGCGTTATCGGTCATCTGGGAGAGCCACCGAGGTGCATTTCGTAGGGTGATTGCCATTAACGTGCTCCTGCTCTGCTCCTGCATGCATTCCTGGCAGCCTCCATCTGACCTTCAGCATTGCTCGCAAACAGCTCCATCTCATCTCAATCACTCTCTTAGATGTTAACAGCCCTGCAATGGCCAGCGTCGATATTGGCTGCCCATAACAAAGCTATTAGAGTGACATTTTGGTAGGAAACGGTGGGAAAGCTGCAGCAATCAGACAGAGCTATAAAAGGTTAATGAAGATGAAAGGACAGTAAAAGCAGAGGAAAAGCGCAGGCAGCCAGAGAGATTTTGGCAAGATTTGCAAAGCTGCTGCCTAGCCACATGCTAATACATTTCCTGCATTTCCCAATCAAGTTGCTCGTTTCCAGTAGCCTTAGCAAATCTGTATCTCGGGGTGAATCAGGAGAAGCGCACAGCTACCGTGTGGCTGGTAGCGTCCGCAGCGGCTGCTGCCCATTACTGAGCAAAACGTTCAAGTTTCCAAATGGAATTTGGGAAGAAAGTTCATTTTGTCTGTGTCACAAGGGAAGCTGAAGTCATGAGTGCTCCAGCTTCAGCCTGGAAACACTCGTGGAACTGAGACATCAACCTGGCATGGCCCACTCGGAGAGATCTCTTCACCTCTATCTCTGGGAGGAAGATGTTTCACTCAGTGTTATCAGAGGGCTGCTAAGAACAAGCAATCCTCTGGTACCGCCGGGCAGGGCAGGATGCTGCAGGGCAATTTTGAAAGCAGAGTGGAGGAAACTTCTAAATTTCTCTCCATCCTGACGATTCCTGACGATACATCTGCAGTGTGATGTCCAGACTTCACATTACAGGACTTCAGTAGTTCCCTTTGGAAAGCTATTAAATGCCTTAATAAATGTCCTCATTACAGTTTTCTGGTTGCCATGCCACTGTTTCCTTCATTATCTCTCTCACCCCCTAAAATATCCCTCCTTCCTCACCAGCACTTCAGGCTTTCAGATGACTGCATGCTCTTACCTAATCTCTCTCCTCCGACGTGGAGGCTGGTGCTTAGCTAAGCTGTGCACATAGCTCACTGTCAGCATTGCCACATAAATCAGCCTCTCCAGCCCAGCACACCGCCGGTGCTACTCTCCAAATTCCTGCCACTCGTCACCGCCACTCTGCTGCCAGGAAGGGGACAAGGTGCCACTGGGAAGGGTTGGAGAGCCAGGGGACTTGCAGCCCGTGTTCCCCCCAGCACCGGGCATGTACAACCTCACCCATCACCAAGTGAATTTGCTGCCATCTCCTAGAACTCATCCTCCATGTGATCAGCCACCAAGTTCCTCCATGCTTCTCCCACTTTCCCCATCTTATTAAAGAGAGGGCTATTTTTAGCTATGTTTACTCAGTTAAGTATTTCCAAAGCAAGCCTAGCTTTGCTCTGTTGCTCACATCTCCCAGTTCCTCCCAGTTCCATAGGTCTGACGCTGCTGCACTCAGCGCTGAGATCACTATGGAGGCCACATGTTCAGCCAGCTTTGCCACCAGCACTGTCTGTAACCCAGGAGACAGCTGCACGCATCCTCCTGCGATTACCAACACTGATGTCAGGGGCACATGTAGGAAAACTTTATTCTTAACTCAGACTCAACACACTTTGACTGTGGAGAATTTGGGCAACCTTTGCCATTGCCACCCAGTGGGATTCTTCATGGCAAGCACAGTGCTGGCTGAGCACTGGTGCATGACAATCCCCACCCTGACACCAGCCTCAGCCTTGGGATGTTTGTGGACATGACAGTGTCAAGCTGCCTTTCAATTTACGCGAGCTGCTGTGCCCGTGCTGCTTTGAAGCAGCGTTGTGAGCAAGGCACCCCGACCAGCTGGCATCGGTGGGGATTGCGGTCATACTGCAGACCAGGACAGATTTCACTGCAGATTAGAAACGCCACAGCAGAAATATTAAAAGAGACTCCAGATCCTAATTGTTTCCTGCAACAGCTAGGAGCTTAATTTTATTTTTAAACTCCCAAGTGCTGACAGCCAATATTTTGGCATGAAAAAGAAGCAACTGCTACCTCAGTGTAAGCACTGGCAGCCTGGAAGGCCAATGGCATCCTGGGCTGCATCAGCAGAGGGGTGGCAGCGGGGCAGGGAGGGGACTGTCCCCCTCTGCTCTGCCCTCATGGGGCCCCATCTAGAGAGCCGGGTCCAGGCCTGGGGGCTCAAGGAACATGTGGGGCTGCTGGATCAGGGCCAGAGGAGGCCATGAAGATGATCAGAGGTTTGGAGCACCTCTCCTATGAGGAAAGGTTGAAGAAGTTGGGCTTGTTCAGCCTGGAGAAAAGAAGGCTCTGGGGAGACCTCATTGTGGCCTACCGATACCTGAAAGCTTACAAGCAGGAGTGGGACCAACTTTTACATGGGTGGATAGTGATAGGACAAGGGGGAATGGCTTTAAACTGAAAGGGGAGATTTAGGTTGGATGTTAGGAAGAAATGCTTTACTCAGAGGGCAGTGAGGCTCTGGCACAGCTGCCCAGACCTGCGGGTGCCCCATTCCTGGAGGTGCCCAAGGCCATGGATGGGCCCTGGGCAGCCTGAGCGGGTGGGTGGCAATGAGCCCACAGCAGGGGAGTAGAAACTGGATGATCTTTAAGGTCCCTTCCAACCTAAGCTGTTCTATGATTCTCTAACAACTTCCCGAGTTTAATCTTACGCCTTAATTTGTTCTTAATATCTGCATGGTGGCAGCAGCCAGGAGGCATTATCAAGCTAAGTGCTCCTTTGTGTCAATACACAGCAGCAGAAAAATTCCCCGCCCAAATGAGCTGTGATTGCTGGAGCTGCTGGAAGAAAGCCACGCTCTCTCTTGTGCCATATTAATAAACTTTTAGCGACAGAACTGATTAGGATTCCTGGTCTGGATTTGCTCAGATGGAGCTCGGTTGGGTTTTTAATCCTCGGGATAAGCTGGGGATGGAGAATTGGCCCTTTAGGTGTAAGCACATCTTGGGAAACAGTTTGCCAGCACCGCAAAATGACCCCAGTGCCTGATGTGGTGGGTGGCAGCTGATAATGAAGTGCTAATCAAGGGGCAAGGGGGATTTTGGCTTTCAAGAAGCATCAGGCATCTTTGCTTGATTCTGTCCCTATCAGCACAGAAACTGAGAGAGATGAAGAATTCTCAGATTCAAAGTGGTGCTTGATAGAGTAATCACAAGTTCATTGCTGGTAAACTGAGGCACAGGGAGCCTGCAGCTCTCAGATCTCCTGTGCTGTATTTTCTACAGCAGCCTGATGAAGTCTGGCAAGCACACATCCCTTCCACCTCAGCGAGGCTGAGGCACCGGCACCAGGGTTCAATGCATCAAGCTGCTCTCACCTGATTCCACAGCTGCTGCTAAGGACAGCGTGCCACAGAGGATGCTGCTGCACCCTCAGCACTGCACCTTCCTGGGACCCTGCTCCCACACTTCATCACCCTGCTTCCTTAGGGCCACCCTCAAATCTGGCTGCAGCCGAAGGATGCCAGAGCCGGGAGCAGTGGCTGCTCTCTGCCCCAAGTCAATGTCCTTTCTAATTCTCATGGCCATCAGGAAGATTTATCCAGAGAGATCTTATTTTACAGCCCATCCTCTGGTGTGTTTGCTCTCACTGCACTCCGGGTTCACAAGCTGCTCAACCCTCCTCAGACCCTCTCCCACCCATGCTGGAGGGCTATAAATCACAGCAGCCTGCAGTGCACCCAGCTGCAGCCCTGTCCATCATCCGTGCGTGGCATTAACCCTGTGAAACCCGGTCACCCAGATCTGCGTTCCCCAAGCTTTGAATCCTCATCCGCCGCTAAAACCCTTCAGACAGCCGAAGAATGGAACGCGCACAGCAGCAGGCATTTCTAAAGAAAACTTGATGGCTTTCTGACACCCGACACATGCAATTCCCAACAGAGTTAATTGAAGCTAATTCCTCAAAGGCTGAGATGAGAATATCCCCATAAATTATGTTCCTGCTTCATTCCAGACAAGAACGGCATGAATGCATTACACACAATCCCTCAATTTACAGTATTAAAACAGGCAAGTCAATCAAGGAGACAGCATAAAGTCACTTGAAAGCTGAAATTCATTTTCAGCCTCACTCCATCTCCACTGTAAGCTGAAGGGTTGATTTTTTTTGAGGGCATATTTCATATTTCCGTGCACAGCAGGACCCCTCCCTAGGAGGGAAGAGCCTTCTTCTTGGATGCAACATGGTCTTCAACAGAGAGCCCCAGCTTGGGGGATTTTGCCATGGTGCAGATTTTCAGGGCTTTTTACAGAGGCAGATTTCAAAGATTTCACCAAAGACTTTGGGGTTTCCAAATCACAGGGAAAACAATATGGGATGGGCAGCACCACATCTCTGCTGCAAAAAGCCAGGGCCGGTTGCTGGAGAGGGCACGGAGACGCACGCGCAGGCTCCAACCTATAGCACTGCTACTGCCAATCTGCTCTCATTAACACAGAGTTATTTTTAAATCCTGTGTTTTTTGGACACAGTCCTAACGACAAGTTATTTTTAAATGGCGGTCTAAAGAAACAAGCCCATTTTGTGTGCCATTCATGTCACTCTTGTAGGGACTGAAATATCGCTGAATTGTACATTGGGGATTATGCAAATTAAAGCCAGATTCCATAAAAACTGCCCAGCTTCTGTGCTGCTCGAAATCAGAAGCACTGAAAATACATTTCTGGGAACTTGCAGGAGTTCTGGGGATGTAAAAGTCGCAAATGGCTTGAGCTGTGGTCCACAACCAGTTGGTATCTGCCACAAGACACATGAGCACTTGGTGTTGGATAGTGGGAAAATAAATACCCACATGGAGCAAAGGTGGAAGCATCTTCTGAGTCCCACCATGAACCCCAAAGCTATGCTCTGCCTTGATAGATACTCATGAATAAGACTTTGGCATCGTATGCCGCATGATAAATGACCCATAAGGCAACATTGCTATCTTCTTTTTTAGTTTATAAGGCATCTTTGACATGCATTATCTGGCAATTAACACTTGCCCCATGTTCAAGGCCAACCAGAGCGAATAATTCTGGGGCTGGAATAAGTAGACTTTGGGGGCCCAGAGAGACCTTAACAACAGCCTCTCCTGACCTTCTGCACGGCACATACCCAGTCCCTGCCTCCAGCCCATAACCCCTGACTGAGCCATGACCCATCCTCTGGGAAACATGCAGACTCAACTCAGAGAGGATGCAAAATCCAACTTGCCCTTGAAACCCTGCTGCAAGGTTAGCTGCTTTCCTTCTTCAGTTCTCCAGCTCTAATTAAGCCTGCTTCCACCGTGACCTTTCCTGCTAGAATGAAGCATTGCCTCCTATTAGAAACGTCTCCCCCAGACAGGTGCTCCAGGACCACAGTCAGGTCATCTCCTCACCTCTCTGATCAAGAGTCACCCTCTCACCCTGCACTCACCACTGAGGGTCTGCACACACAATGATGTTGCTGATCTCTAATGAGCAGCAGTTGCCTCAGGTCAGCTGAGGTTCAGTGAATGTCCACATGAATACCCTCCACCCTCAGTTAACGTACAATTATCCTTGTATCTGTAACACGGTGACAAACTCATACTTTTTATTTTTCACTTTTGTCTGTTTTGGATAGAAGAATTCGTGAATGAAACGTTCAGCTCGAGAGGTGTTAAATGCATTGGCACAGCAGCCTGAATACATTTAAATGGAGCAGTGCTTATCTGTAAGAAAATAGAACAGTGATTTAAACATATTTTTTAATGATTAAATGGTAAAAAATTGCATTACCATTCAAACTCACAGAAGAAAAAACCCATCATTTTAGGGAATTCAGTAATATTTCCACAAATGAGAGGCTGAAAATATATTGAGCATCAGTGATACATGAGCAATATAATGTTCTGCTCCTCTATTCTACCCAAGAGATAATGTTAATCCTTTGGATTTATTCACAGCGCCTTAACTAATACTGTAATAAATGGTATTGACAATTGAACCGACTTCTGTAAGAAATCCATTGTATTTGCAGCACTGGCAGTAGGAAGTGCCTTTGCACTGCTGACAGGAGATCTAAATAAAATTAAAAAACTGAGAACAAAGGCTGTAGGAAAATCAGATAGGCATAGCTGATTGGGAAATGGGACTTGCTTACACGGGGATAATTTTTGTGTACGTCCAAAGCAGCCTATGGAATGCAAAAATAACACGGGGGGTTCTTCAGTTTGAACACATGAAATTGCAGCTCTTTGTTTCCCTGCATAGCCATGGCTAAGCTCCCGACCACCACACAGCACCAGCTCTGAGAAGGCTGGCAAAGATCTGAACCAACGTAATCTTATTAAAATACAGAGCAGTTTAAGTACATGATCCCCAGTGACTTACTGATGGCTCAATCTATGCGGGGCTTCAAGTGATGAAACTGCATTTGTTTCTGCCTTGTCTCTCCTTTTCAAAATGGTCTCAGAGGTTACTGCTATCACTGCCTCATCAGCACTCAAAGGAAATAGTTGCAGAGGCAGAACTAGAAATGTCTCCTCCTGCATTACCAGTATATAATTAGGGGAAAGCCGCATTCCTTTCAGCTGTGCACACAAAGTCACACAAAGCGTTTTCTAGAAATGGCCTCAGCTGGGGTCAGACAACAACCATCATCTGTAACTCGCTCAAGAGCATTCAAAGGGATTAATACCGATTACAGGTTATGAGCTAATGTAGTCATTCTGCTTAAAAAAACCCACACTCTTGTTAAAAACCGAGCACCTGGCAGGACCGAGCGCTGCCAGCCTGCCACAAAGAGCCTATTGCAGCCTGTGGTGTGCACACAGCAAACCCACAGCATCAGCAACAGCTCAGGACGAGGCACCAGCCCAGAACCAAATTCATACCATTTGAATACCGATTCTCAGGGAACGGCAACAAAAAGTAGAGGAAGGTTTGGTTACAAAAAGAACATGTTATGTGAGTGCGTGACAATAATTGCAAAGGTCCTGAACTGCCGTGGCTATGGCATGTTCCCTCTGAGCTGCATGCTTAGGAAGAGAGGAAGCACGGGCTCTGGAAGGATGAAGTCTTCTCCTCTGCAAGGAGATATGAGAGGTGCCTATGGGTGCCCTTTGCTCCATCCATCCACACCAAGCACGCACGCTGGAAGCTCAGCCCATTCAATCAGCAGAGAAATTGTCAGCTTTAATGATTTTGAAGCGTCTCCTCTTCAAACCACCCTGTCACAAACCAGCACCCGCTCTCCTCCAAGCTCCACTCGCTGGGACCACCAGGAGCCAGAGCGCAACCAAAGCCCACGCTGCAGGCTCAGCTTTTTGAAGTCCTTCACTCAGTGGTCTTCCTGCTAAGCAGTTTGGGTTTGCACCCTGCTAGTGATTAAAGCTGGTTCGGGAAGGAGGAGGATTCAGGGCCTGTTTCATGCCATTCCTCTTAGAAATGATCATTTCTGTGGTGGAAATGGGGGATTCCCAGTGCTGGGAGAGTCTGGCTTACGTCAGAGCAATCCTTCTGAAATCTCCCTATGAGGTGATAAAAGAGCAGGAGTTTTCTGAGCAGGGGGGGATCCCAGTGCAGTCAACATCTCTGCTCCATGGGAGCCTTTCTAGCCTGCAAGGAGAGGAACTCAGAAGAAGCACCAAGGCATGGAGCTCCCAGCAAAACACGACAGTGTCTGGACAACGTGCAAGGGGAGGTCAAAAAATGTCAGTACAGGAATTGTTAATACGTTAGTGGACAGCAGAAAGAAAATGCAAGACACTATGTCTACAAATGAAGAGATGCCCAAAGCATTTCAGCCTTTTGATTTTGTTTTAAAAGGGCTGAGATGCTGGGGAGGGGGATGCTGGAATATTTTCATCCACCCATAGGGTTTCTTCCACCAGCAATCATAGCTCAACAGGTTTCCGTTCCTGAGCTTTGAGATGTGCCTCACTGGAGACAGAGGGGCAGCAAATGTGGACAGAGAAGCTGGGGGCACGCTTTGGTGGGGACGGGGAAACATATGGTGGGGAAGGTGTGAAAGACATCACTGAGAAGCTAAGGACCTCTGTGCTGGGGCCGTTGATCAGCCTGAGGATGTGACACCCCTGAGTGAGGGGAAATGGCAGGAAAGCAAGCACAGAAAGTGTCCTGGCCATGCCAGTCACCTCTGCAGGCAGAGCATGGCCAGACCCAGGTGTGGGCAGCCACCTCGGGGGAACGCTGTGAATTACCCATGGTACATGACAGCAGGTGAGAGCAAAGCCAACCCTGTGATCTGTGAGATTAGAAGGAAGGGGAATTAGGAGGACACGCAGACTGTTGTGCTTCAGGTGGAGATACACTTCACGGAACTTTGTAAGAAGGGGTCTTTCTGTATAATGACCTCACCGTGCTCACCTCCCCTTGCTCCAGACACCTTAACTCACCTTCACTCATTTGAATTTGCACCTCAGGCTGGAGGCAGCCTGCCCCATCCCTCTGCATTGCCATGCCCCATGTCACCAACATCCTCATCCCCCACTCTCCCAGGCCCACAGCCCCCTCACTTCCTTCTCCTGTAAAGGAGCAAACCCTGCAGCCAGCTGCTCTGACTGCTTTACAACGCCTCATGAGATTTAGATCGTTCCCTGCTTTACCTCTGTGATGACGCAGCAGGCTCTGCCAAGAGGAAATCTTCAAAGGGCTTTGCATAATGCCATAACAAAACTGCTGCAAGCAGCCAGATCGCGATCTCCCCCGGTGAGCTCCGCTGCGCGAGCAGCCCCCAGTTATCCCTCCCCTCTGCTGGCTGCCCGGGGAGGGCCTTCCATCCTGGTATTATTTTTGCTACAGAAAAGTCCTTGAAAAACCAAGCAGTAGGGTGTCCCAGACCTCCCAGCTCCGGATCCCGTGCCTTCCACAAAAATCTGGAATTTCCAGATGCGCTGCGAAGCTGCTGCAGCATCCTTTTGCAAGACGAGTGCATGAACTCAAATCTGAGGCAGATCAAGGAATCGCCGAGCACAGATGCCTCTTTCCAAACACCCAGTCTTTCAACTGAGTCCAGCGTCCTCTCCGTGATTACCCAAGGCTTTGTTAGACATGCAAATGAGACACTCATCTAGGATCTCCTTAGATGAGGACGTCCTGATGCGCTGCCTGCCTTGCAGTGACAATGGAAGAGGTTTCTCGCTGGTGTTGGAGATTTGCTGAGTGTGCACAGGAGAGCAAGCCCTCAGAAACTGAGGTTTCAAGGAGCTGACAGCACTCCCTGTCAGCAGGAGCTGACAGTACTCCTGCTGGTACAGCATAGAATAAGGAAAAAAATGTGCAGACACCATTTCAGAATCAGCATCTACCACACCTAGCAGCATCTGAAACGCCGGATTTTCCCAACACTCATGCTAAGAACTAGTTTTCCAGCTAACTGCTGAGAAATGTTGACATTTTGAAACATGTCCCTGATGGATTACTGCAATCAAGTTCTGGGCATGGCACTGTTTAGTAGCATTTATTAGATGTTGTAATTTTGAATAGTTAAAACTTTATCAATGAACGAAGCAGGCAGTTATTAGGTAACAACCTGGACCCAGTAAATATTCACTCTCTCCTGTTGCACGTTTCCCACTCCATCATTTTGTGATTCTAAAGCACTTTGTTAGGATGTGAGTATTCTGCAGCTGTAGTATTGGGATGAGCAGGGACTGGGACATGGACAAGACAGTAGGAAGGGAGGAGTATGAGGTTGGGGTAACTCATGGGCAACTGGCAGCTCAAAGGCTGAAACTGACAAATCCATTTTGGAACTTTTTCAAAACAGCATCCCAGGATAGGACCTTCGCAAGGGCAGATTGCGCTGGAGAATCCAGTGGCCTGCCAGCTTGAGGAGATCCAGCTTTGAGCCAGGGTGACAAAAGGGCCTGAGATCCCAGCTGCTCTGCACACCCAGCATCGACTAGAGCTGGCCTCCAAAGCAGCACAGCCTGGCCAGCACAGTGCTATGCTCACACCAATAAAATTTGCCCAAAGCAGCTCAATTCTGCTCATCCCAAGGCCAACTTGCCCAGAGAAGTTGTGGATGCTCCATCCTTGAAGGTGTTCAAGGCAAGGTTGGATGGGGCCCTGGGCAACCTGATCTAGTACTCGATCCAGTGGCTAGCAACCCTGCCTGGGGTAGGAGGGTTGGAATGAGATGATCTTTGAGGTCCCTTCCAACCCAAGCCATTCTGTGATTCTAAGAACTTTAGCTCCCTGCCACAGAGCATCAGCTTGCTCCTGGAGTCCAAGACTTAAAAGACAATATAGGAGTCAAGGATGGACTCCCTCATACATTGGAGCATTATTTCCACACGCTGCTGGGTTTTGCTAAGCCATTCTGCTCATTTCTAGGAGGATCCCATGGGGTTAAAGAATTAGCCTGGGGCATGGGAAAGCTGAGCTTCCTTCCTTGATCTGCCACAGAAACCCCAAGTGCCACTGGGCATATCACTCAGGGCCTGCGCTTGGGTCTCCTAACTGCAAAATAGGGATAGGAACCCTGTAAGGGTGTTGGCAAGAAGATAAACGTCTTAGCATCTGGGAGGTGCTGCGATGCTACGATAAGAGGGGCCATGCAAGAAACTTAGATAAACAGTTTCAAAATCCTCATCTTTTTGATGCTTTCTCCTCTGCTCTTGACATAATCAGTGATTTCACACAGCCAGCTTTGGTCTTGTTTGCTCACAGCTTCCTAAGTATTAGAGGTTTCCAGCCCAAATTACAGGTCTTCCCTCAAATTGCAAAAGGTTGTGATCTTTACAACAGCAATTTGCACCCTATGCTTTAAAGGGAGAAAGTAGAAATCTCCAGAATGCTTTGAGGCCAGTGGACCTACAGCTTTGCACTGTGAGCACGAGAACATCTGTGTCATTTCCCAACGCTATCTCATCGACCTCAGTGTTTCCCCTTGGAGCACAATGCTACATCTGTAATGATTGCAAGTTCTGTTTTGCCCATCAGCACACCAGTAAAATTCTTTGGAGCAGGAGGAAGAATTATAGATACATCATTTCCCAAAAGCTCAAGAAAAAGAAATAAAACCCTGCACATACTTTCTAGGATCAGTGGTTCACGCTTTCCTAGACGCTGAAGAACTAGGAGATGACATGAAGTCACTGCAGGAAGATGTAAACAATCCATGAAAAAACCATTGCATTTCAAAAGATAGGGTACTTCTAAGGCTTCGGCATTCTAAACAGAATTATCTGATGCCAGCACTGTTTATTTGGTGTCTGAGGTCTCACATGCAGGGCAGCCACAGCTTATCAGAGGAGAGTTGTCACCCATTTAGTGAGAGGCTTTAAGCTAACAAATTCCTGCACTGTGGCGATACTGACAGCATGTGGGAATGGGGATGGTCGGTTCATTTTCCACTAGGGAAAACAGCAGCAGGCACCACTGCCTCTTCCCTCATGATCAGCCCCAATCAAACAGCACAAGGAAGAAATGAGTGAGACAATTAGGAATCCTAACATCAGTTATTCAATGCATCCAATGTGAATACATAGAGCTAAACACCAAACAGATTCATTAACTTCAAAGCTCCACGTTACCTGGCTGAATTATCCTACTTCCATCCTATTAGAGGATGCTTAAGAGAATAACAAGCTTTCAGTCATGCTCGGTTTTCATGCACGGTTATGCACACTGCACCTTAATCCAGCAACAAAATGGTGTGAATGATTTTTTTTTCAGTTTTTGGAACGACTTTGCTGACAGGTCAGGGTCATTCTGCAGGTTCATACAACATCAACTACCCTTTTGGCCCTTTGAGAACCTGTGAATTACAGTTAAATAAGCTCCAGTAGCTTGTTCCTTGACATTAGCTATGGAATTGCGTTGACGTATGAGGAGCCGACTCATGTTGTGTTGCTCAGCGTTTACCCTATGCCAGCCCAGAGCATGCTTGGAAAATTCCATCTAAGTAGTTACAAAAACAACAGAACTCAGGAGGAAAGGCTCCTGCAAAATCTGGCACCATTCCAGTTCACCAGCTAAACGCTTCCATCTGATATTCAAAACAGGCAGGTGGAAAATTATCCAGAGACGCAGCATCGTGTTCAGCCTGAACAAATGCAAGAGGGACTAAGATGCCACGCTGGACAGTGAGCCACATTAAATCTGTTTTCCCATCAATCCTCCAGTTTTTCAAGATGTGCAGGCTGTCCTGGTGTGGAAGAGGCTCACGTGTTTGAGGATTTGGGGAGGGGCTGTAATTTATGTTTTCCTCCTTGCTTGGTAAGATTCAAAGGGAGCCCAGCTCCACTCCCCATGTTAGCCCATCGTTTTGTTCTACCAGGGCTCCTAGGCAGATAAAATCACCCAGTGAGTTTGTCAGGCCTGCTCACAGCAGTGTTATAACTAATTACCCACAAAAGCCAAGATGATGCTAAGCAGAGTGGGCTCAGAACTGCATCTCACCTGCCATCAAAAAAAACTAACACACGTTACAAATGCTGCTCCCCAAGGTCAGCTCCTCCAGCAAGAAGATGGGTTGTGTCCTCACCTCACAGGAGACTCATCCCATGTTGCTCTGACATGGTATGACCTCCACGCTCAACACACCACCAACCCCACAGGTTGCAGAGCCAGCAATCATGTCAGTGCTTCTGCCACTGCAATCTCCATTAGAAAGATGTATTAGGCTTTATTGTAAACAAATAGGCTTTAGTACAAGGAGCCGTATTTCAATTACTTAAGCCCTAATGCCAAACTTGGTTTGTTTCAGCAGCAAGATAATACAGCACTCACACAGTACGTTATCCTTGCTTTTCAGTAGCTGCAGATAAGTATCGTTATGTCACTGTGAAAAAATGCACTCAATTATCCTACGCTGTTATTACTTAATCTGCGTTTCAAAAAAAGCTTTAGACTGAAAAGATGGTAGATAACGACTAAGTATTGCAGATAAAGGCACGGCTTCATTGAATATATGCTGTAAAAGCATGAGCTGTGGTTGCACACATTTGGATGAACCAGGCCCCTCTCAGCACGTTCCCATGTTGGCAGAACCACAGCACAAGGCAGAGGTTGGAGAGCTAAAAGCAAAATGCAGAGGTAGCCTGGGGAAGGAGCCTGCTTCATGTAAAGAGAGGCTTTGCAAAGACTTCTGCAATGCCTGGCATCGAATCTCCTCCTTGCCAAGGTGTGTCCAGGCATCACACCTATGGCCAAGGTGCCTGTGGCACAGCTGGAGGTGAGAGTCCAGTTTGCAGCTGGCTCAAATGGGACGAGGAGTGTACAGAGAAGCCCATGGCCACCAGGTTCTCATGCTCTACACAGTCACTGGTGAGAGGTAGCAGGACTCTGCCTGTGGATACCCATGTTTGGATTACAGCCGCAGCCTTGCACAAGTGCTGTGCACTTTAACAGCCCCAGAAAATGGGTCTGGCACTCTGAATTTACGACAAATTGATTGAATGCAGATGTCGCCAAAAAATGCTTTCTCCAAGTTCAACGGCACATGAATGGTCTTAGCGTGCCCCCGGATGATCTGACTTCTGTGCCCCAGTCTGCTGCAATAAACTAATTGGGAGGATAATGTGCTGTCTCTGTGCTGTGAACCCCTTGGGGAAAGGGGCTTTTTAATTGCATGCACAGCCCATGACCTGGTAGGCTCTAAATCTCACTGGATGGTGTGCAAAGTTATAGTGGGACCTCAGCCGAACACCCCGAGCTCATGTTACTGTCTGGATTAGCAAAACTTCAGACTATTAAATTGCCTGTGTTCTACAGGCATTGCTGGGAGGTTTGTTTCCCCACTAAGCTAAGCCCTTTTTTGTTATAGTCAAAAGACAGCAATACACCACAGGTACAAAAGCACGGAAGTAAAAGCAGCATCAAGCTGTTGTTAGACCAAGCCAGCAGCTGCAGTGCAGCAAGATGGGCTTTGTAGGAGAGCAGAGAACAGAGCATGCACACTCAGGCTTCTTCACCTCGCAGAGCCCACCAAAACAGATCTATTTACACCAGCTTCTCCTAATTAATGCACCCTGCCAGCCCCAACCTTGCACTCTTCAGCCTGCACATGCAGAGCAAGACCCCAATTTGGTCGGCTTGTACAGCTTGAGGCAGATAAAAGTGACCTCAAGAGCCAGGCTTGATTCATGGACTGCCACCAGCCCATCCCGGGAGGGTGACAGATTGATCCTGTTTACCTTTGGCACCACAGAGCACTTAACATCAGGTTGGGAGAATCACAGCTTTGTAGTTGTTATTCTAATGGGCTTCAAGACAGAACTATTTGCTTAGGAGCACGATAAGAGTTTTCAGACCACTGGCTCCCCGGGCAAGGCTCTGAAAGCCCACCATGACACACACCAAGTCACAGCACTAGATTTGTTCTGCACAGTATTACCACGTCAACTTGCACCTGAAAACTTCCCCATCAAAATTACAAAAAGACAAATGAATCCTACAGCATTTAGCCCACAGCTGTCCCAAAAACTGGGGGAAGAAGCCTGCAGCTAAGGTACAGAAGAGAAAAAGTTGGGAGCAGACTCTCCTGGTGACTAATGCGGCCGAGATAAACATCTCAATGCTCGCTAAAACATCCAGTATCACACGCAGATTAAAGGCTCGTTCGGAGATTTTGCAAGCAGCCAGTGACTCCTACCCAGCCATCTGCCCAAGAAGGGCCTCTGACTTGTCAACCAATCCATTTCCCGCCAGTGCCACAGGCTGGGCGATACGGATCTCTGCTGTGTTTTGTTAGGAGAGCTTTGATGTAGGAGCCTCCGCCGCAGCGGCAGCCCCCTTTGGGGAACAAAGCCGCAGTCTAGCCGGGCTCTTCACCAGTTGGCCAGGTATTAGGTTCTTTCCCCAGCTCCGGGGCAGCCCTATCGCTAACCTTTTCCTCTGACCTTTCGCAGGGAGCCTTCTGCTCGTGGCCATCTGTGTCTTTTAAAGCGTTTTCTTTTAAAGCATTCACCTGAGCGTTTGCAGCAGGCAATTACGGACGCACTGGTTTGCATCAGTCACAAAAGCTGTAAGCCTCCAATTAACCACCTCATGCCTTTTAATGACACAACGCTAAACAAGGAAGAGAATTAGAGGGAACATCCTCTGAAGTGGTTTGCAGCAGGACAGAGCTGTCTTTATTACTGTTTATATTAGGGTAGCACGTAGGAAACTCAGCTAGAGGCTGTGAAAACAAATAGAGAACTTGGGGAATTAATTTAATACGGAGGATTTATAGTCTATGGGACAAGACAGAGTAGGTGGATGAGGTGCAGCGTAATGAGGAGAACACAATGATTTTCTAAGGATTGGAATAACCTGCCAGCATCCTTCACTCACCTCTGCCAATTTCCTGTATCCTCCTTCCTCAACACTACTTCAACAGTGTGGATGCTGGCAGAGGGCTCAGCAGCAGAGTGCTTCTCTGACTCCCAGCAGACCCATGCAGCAAAGCGCTGGGGAACGCGTCGTCTTCATCTCCAAAAGATAGCTGAAGATACTGCACCTGCTCAGAAGGTTTCAGGCAAAACAGCATTTCAGAGGAATTCACCAATTCAGCAAAATCTCAACAAGGTGAGTCAATTTTGCCCAGGTTCCCATGAAACTCGCACAGGGCTCCAAACACCAGAAACCTGCTGAGTTTCCTGCCTGGTCACCCATCTGGTTCCTCCACCATTCAGGTTTCCAGGGCCCTAGGGCAGCCTGCTGCCAAACGAGCTGCTTTGCAGGAGGGGACTGCAGCAGGGCTCCCACAGCTCTCAGTTTGGGGTGCCTCAGATGTTAGACCACCTCAGGGACAAACACAGGAGCACTCACAGATGGAGAAGCCATGATACCAACCTGAGAGGCTTGCTGCTCCAGAGATCAGCTCTTTGGATAGAGAATCCTAGAGTCACAGGTTTGGGTTGGAAGGGACCTTAAAGATCATCTAGTTCCAGCCCCAGTGTGAGCTGGTGCACAACTTCCTGCAGAATTTCCACCTGGTCGCATTTTGCTCCACTTTGGAAGGAAGTCAGCCTAATTGCACCCAGAACACCACTTCCAACAAGGCCATTTCCAACAGCCAGCCTCAGCAGGGCAGCAGTAGCCATATTCCCTACAACAACAGCCTCAGTCCTGTTTCAGCTGCTCTTGGGGGAGGTGTCAGAGGCAAGGAGCTGTGGGTCCCTGCACAGCCCACCAGAAACACTGCAGGGATGTACCAGCCAGTCACATCTATGCTGCCTGGTATGGAGGGAAGGTGACAGAAATAATCCCATGAGCTCCCTAGGGCAGTAGATCTCAGGGAAATCTCAGAAATTCCTCCATCAGCTTCTAATGGATAGATACTTGATCTATAGAGGAGCACACATCTGATGTTGTGAGGGACTGTAGGGTCCTGGTCTGACCCCAGGGCTCGGATAAACTCATCAGACTTCCAGACAGAGGAAATGAGGAGAAAGGAAGAGAATCACTAAGAAAAATCACCAGGTGGTAGCAGCAGCTGCCATGCACAGGCTCCTTTGCTTACCTGCTCAGTCACCAACAGGCTCCATGAGGAGCCTGATTCTATCAGTGCCACGAGAAACACATTTCCTGAGTCTGTTGTTCCCAAAAACATCCCTGCAACGTGTCGAGCAAGAGCCAGGCGTGCTGTGAAAGCTGAGAGCTCCTGAGCACACTGCAGGGAAGTTCTCCAGCGAAACATCTGTGGGAGACACTGACACCAGCTGTAGGGCTCTGTGGGGCTCGGGCAACAAACTATCTGTCAAGACCTGCTTATTAGGATGTTTACTCACAACATTGGCCTTTTCATCAGCACACCGTAGCTTCTGAATGCAGCCCTGGCCACCAAGAAAACAGTCTCGCAGAATCAGTCAACAAGAGTGGAGGCAGCAGATGGAGAAATTGGTTTCTAGCACAAGGACCAGCTACGTTTTGCCCAGCATCACACCTCCTATTTGTCTATTTTGCCACCCCCACTAGCTGCAGATCAGTAAATTATTTGGGGTTTTAGTTTAATAACAGTAAGTGCTCTTTGGCAGGAGAAAGGGACATTTGTTTTCTTCTTCCATGCTAAAGCATTGACTCTGTGCTATATTGTAGGGATGGTGATTTATTTTCACCTATTTTGCTGTCTTTCCTGTCCGTATTATGATACTTTTGTTAAGAAAGTAAAAAAGGGCAGTGAGAACACACCAGGAAAAAAGAAAGGAAGGAAAGGAAGGAACGGAAGGAACGGAAGGAAAAAGCTCAGCTCTCTGCTCACTGTTTTCCAAATATGAGATCCATTGCTTATTTCGTACACTTTTAATGGATCCACGAAGTTCACTTGGGCCAAAGACAAAAGTGCTCTGAAGTCGTGAGGAACACCTCCACAGCTGAGTGACCTCAGACAAGAGTGAGGAGAGAGGAGGAAGGCTGAACAATCCTGCTTCACTGGCAGAGAGGAGGGAAGGGAGGAAGGCTCAGAGCACCCACACTACCATATACCTGAGCAACACATATAGGGTGAAAGTGAGCCTCTGTAACATGCCCGGGGGGAGACGTGCTTGGAAAAAAGCATCAGTGGCTCAGCAATGAGAGCCTCTTCCATGGCTAAGACCGTCTTTCAAGAGGTGTATCAGAGATCAACACAGGAAAAAGAAAGCAGAGGGGGCCACAGTAGAGATCACTATCTCCATGGCACAACTAAAGGCAAGGAGGGTTAAAAAAAAAAAAAATAATAAGGACAAGGAACTTATCATTCGACAGCAATAATAAACATTTCTGGGTGTGCTTCCTGCCAATGCTCCTGCGGCCCCTGGTCTCAGACAAACAGGGCCTCAGCAGAGCAGCAGGGCTGGGCAGTGACAAATCAGGCATAGAATCACAGAATGGTTTGGGTTGGAAGGGACCTTAAAGACCCTCTGGTTCCAGGCCCTGCCATGAGCTGGGTGCTCCCCCCAGCTCAGGCTGCCCAGGGGCCATCCAGCCTGGCCTTGGGCACCTCCAGGAATGGGGCACCCACAGCTCTGAGCCACTGTGCCAGGGCCTCACCATTCCTATCATAAAGAATTTCTTCCTTATATCTGTTCTAGAAACCTACCCTTTTCTAGTTTAAAGCCATGATCTCTCGTACTGTCATTACAGCCCTGACAAAGAGTCTCTCCCCTCCTTCCCTGTAGGACCCCTTTAGGAACTGGAAGGCCACAATGAGGCCCCCCTGGAGCCCCCTCTTCTCCAGGCTGGACAAACCCAGCTCCAGCCCTCTGGTCACCCTTGAGGACCTCCTCCTTCCTGCTTGCAAACGTGTAACTGGGATTTAGCCCCAAATCCTATGGCTGAGGCTACAAAATCTGGAGGCGGGAGAGGGAGAACAGCTTGGCTCCACTCTCCCCAGGAGATCCCCTTCCCATTCTCTCACTCAGGGCTCCCTCTGCCCGCGAGCTTCCTTCCCCCAGTGCCTGCTTTCCTCGGGCAGCACCTAGGGCCTCCGCAGCGGCAAGGAACAAATCACAGAGCTCAGACAGAACCAAGGTGGGAACTGGTGATTAGGAAGAAGAGACAAGGACAAGACAGGAGGCATTCAGGGCGCTTGGAAGCGCCAGCCCCCATCATTTATCAGCCACGGGAAGGTAGCCTTTGAACAGCATCGGTGCTCCTCTCAGCCAGACCCAACCATGGCCACCGAACCTCCCTGAAGGAGCATCTTCAACCTAAGCAGTGATGGGCTTTGGGTAGGATAAGTCAGATCCAAACCTCCCAGTCCTGATATCAGACAAATACAGAATCATAGAATCATTAAGGTTGGAAAAGACCTCTAAGACCACCTAGTCCAACCATCCACCTACCACCAATACTGCCCACTAAACCACGTCCCTAAGTAACTTGGGCTATCAGTGGATTGTGCAGATATAGGGTTGCTTAGGAGTGTTCTGAAAAGCACCGTGAGACAGCAATGTGTTGACTAGACCTGTTGTTTCACACCTGAATCTCAGAAGACACTTGTAAAAAATGGACACGTTGCAAATGAGAAGGGGATGGTTTCCTTCCGAGCAACTGAACATCTAGGAAAACACTATCGTGTCTGACAGGAGAAACAAGTCAGAAATTCAGTTTCAGACGCTGTTTGTGCTTTAATGACAAGCCACAATTTATATCATTAAGAAGAAAAGAAAAACAGTTGAGGAAAAACTCACCAGAATGAACATGGTGTCTGCAGTAGCCTGGAGGCATGAAGGTGGCTTAGGCAATAGCTGTGATTTGGATACCCAGGTCAACAGCCAGCACTGCCCTTGACCTCATTGGCCACCAGGTGAGACAGCTGCTCGCGTGATGCAGTCAGGTGCTGCTCCTGTGCTTGGTGCTGTGGCCTCTGCAAGCTGCTCCAACTGGATTTACAGACTGCTCTCTTATCAAACCTGATGGATTTCCTCTCCCACTCCTTTCCCAGACCTTGCCCTGCACTAGGAGATACAGAGCGTGACACAGCACAGAGGACTGACCGTGTTTCTAGAAAGAAAAGGACACTGCTGCATTTCTGCCTTCCAAGGCTCTGGATTTTCAGCAAACTCCTACTCTTTCCTGAGTTTGCCTTCCCGCCAGAAGAGCTACCTCAGGAAGTGGTGTCAGTCA
Organism: Penelope pileata; assembly: GCA_013396635.1. NCBI lineage: Eukaryota > Metazoa > Chordata > Aves > Galliformes > Cracidae > Penelope > Penelope pileata. Next base: position 1,127,350 of record WBMW01000162.1, on the reverse strand, counting down.
AGAGTCAAGGAAAGAAAACTGTAATGTGATATGGATCTAACCCACTGAAACACTGGGAAGGTCTCATTTTACAGTGGGCCCTTCCAAAAGGAAACCAACCAACTGTAAATAATGTGTCTGGGAAGAGAAGACAAACTGTTAACCCTTCCCTTGCCTGTACTGTTTGCTCAAAGTGCAGCTTGCCTTAAAGCCCAGCAATCAACCTCGCTATGCTTTATGGCTCTTCTCCAGACTGGGTAACTCCGAGATCCCACTGTTTTGCTAATTCCACCGTCCAAAACTGAGACTCAAGGATGCTTGGCCAAGCACAAGAATGGATGGTGGATCTCAGAAGCCTTTTTCGTGAAGCCTGGCCCTTCCTACCTGCATCAACTCCAGCTGGACATTTGAGAGAAGGGAGCACATGTAGAAAGGGTCATTCTGCCTCTTCCCCTGAGTGCCACTAGCAGGGCTTACAGAAAGTCCTGCTATCAATACAGAGCATAAGCACATTCATTCTTACATAGCTCAGGGTCTTAGCTCAATCACCTCAAATACAACAAGTAACAAATGTATTTCTTACATTAAAATCACTTCCAGACTCAGGATACTGCTCCTCCCAAGTTCAGGTGAAGAGTTCAAGGCAAGTTTTAGAGTCTGGCTCTGAAGGGAGAGCAGGGAGCCACCAGGGAATCCTTCCACCATTAGCCAAGAGAAGTCACCAGGACATCTGGCACAGACAGACACGTTTCATTGGAACTCTTGCAAAGACAAGCTTAGAGACCTTGATCCAGAAGCACTTCTGAGCATGTGCTCAGTTCACCCCTAACCATGAAGTGCACAGAGCTTGTGCTGAAATGCTCCACTGAGTAAGAATGAGCTTAATCACATGATTAAACACTTACTGCATGAGTACTTCGGAGATGAAGATTGATTACATCCTTCTCCTCCCAGTAGCTCAAGCCTCCCCTCCAGAAAAGCTCATGTCTTAAGACACGAGGCTCACAGAGTACAAGGAGACACAGGGAACATATTTTTCAATAGGCTGTAAGTTTTCCAGCTTCCTGCCCTTGGCCACAGAACAACCTTTTCTGGGGGGGAAGAACACTTAATTTGCTTGCAAAGCCATTACATCACGAGGACAGAGTCCAGATCATATACGTTTTCCTTCAGGATTATCATGAAGATCTTAGTTCTCAGGACTTTCAACTGCAACTTCTCAAAAAGAACGAAAATCAGATTTTCAGAGCTTGGCTCAGTGAAATCAAGTTATTAATGTTAATATACTTTATTGATCTTAAAGGAATACAGCATGGAAACAAAGGCCATCAGTTGAGAAAGAGGCTCTGCTTACATTAATAAGTCATTCCTCACAAAAAGAGCAGATCCAAACTGAGGTCCCCACAGGAACAATATACACAATTCAGGTGTTCACTTCAGCATAGATTTAGTGTGGTTCCTAACACAATTTGGACCAAATTTGTACACATTTTTGGAGTGGAAGCTGTTCTAGGGAACCATCATTGATTCAGACCCCATGTCCCTGTCCAGAAAGGAGAACATTTGCTGTGCCCCCGGAGTGATGTGTCTAGGTTAGCATCTAGCTATTATACACCAGCTCTGCTTTGCTTTCCAAACCAAAATGCAGTAAGTGGGGATTATAAAGCTTCCTCTCTTTTCTTTTTCTTTTTTTTCTTTAAAAAAAAAAAAAAGAAAGAAAGCATGTGTATAGATGCAGAAGAAAATTCTCCAAGGACAGCAAAATCCCAAGGCAAGGTGCAGTAAATGCCCAGTGCTCTGCCACTGGGACGGTTTGTTTGGGTTGGAGGTCATCAACCTTTTCTACAGTTTAGAAGCAACTGTAATAGGATGTAAAATTGCTGCCCAACAGTGATGCCCATGGTAGGCGTATATAGCGATATATGAACTATGTATGAACTATGTCCATCACTGTGTTTGCATTACAGGAGGAGGATGTTCAACATAATAGAATCACAGAATCATCTAGGTTGGAAACAACCTTCAAGATCATCAAGTCCATCCCTCAGCCAGACCTTCCAAGTCTCATCACTCAACCACATTCCTAAATGCCACAACTACACATCTCTAAAATACCTACAGGGATTGGGTTGCCACCACTTCCCTGGGCAGCCTGTTCCAATGCTTGACTACCTTCATCACGAAGAAATTCTTCCTAATACCAATTTAAACCTCCCCTGGTACTAGCAGAGGCTATTTCCTCACATCCTATCCCATCATCTGGCAAAAGAGACCAACATCCTTCTCGCTGCAACCTCCCTTCAGAGAGTTGTAGAGAGTGATGAGGTTACTCCTTGGTCTCCTCCAGACGGAACAGCCCCGGATCCCTCAGCCACTCCTCATAACACTTGTTTTCTAGTCCCTTCACCAGCTTCATTGCTCTTCTCTGCACACACTTGAGCAACTCAATATCCTTCTTGTCCATTCTTCAGAACTGGACACAGTATTTGAGGTGCCAGTGCCACATACAACAGGACAGTCACTTCATCATCCTGCTGGCCATACTACTTCTAACGCAGGTTCTGGGACATCAGCCTTCTTGACCACCTGGGCACACTGCTGGCAGATCGTGTCCACCTGGCTGCCAAGCAGCACTCCCAGGTCCTTTTCTGCCAGGCAGCTTTCCAGCCACTCTTCCCAAGCCTATATCACTACATGAGGTTCTTGTGACCCCAGTGCAACATCTAGCCATGTTGCATGTTGTGCAATTGGACTCAGCCCAGCAATGCAACCAGCCACAGCCCTCTGCAGAGCCTTCCTACCCTCAAACAGACCACCAGTCCTGCCCAGCTTGGTATCATCATACAGGACTTCAGCCCATGGGAAAGCATGGAGTGAAATTACTTTGCCATAGGACATGAGGGACCAGAAACACATGTCCATTGCTGGGAGAAATATATGCCACCATCAACCAAGTGTGCACAGTAAACTTCCTTGCACAGCAATGCAAACCTCATTTTCAACAGCAGTTGTGAAGGCAAACGAGTAATGAAGACTGAGGGAATTCAGCTGCATAGACAACACCCATNCCCAGTAGCTCAAGCCTCCCCTCCAGAAAAGCTCATGTCTTAAGACACGAGGCTCACAGAGTACAAGGAGACACAGGGAACATATTTTTCAATAGGCTGTAAGTTTTCCAGCTTCCTGCCCTTGGCCACAGAACAACCTTTTCTGGGGGGGAAGAACACTTAATTTGCTTGCAAAGCCATTACATCACGAGGACAGAGTCCAGATCATATACGTTTTCCTTCAGGATTATCATGAAGATCTTAGTTCTCAGGACTTTCAACTGCAACTTCTCAAAAAGAACGAAAATCAGATTTTCAGAGCTTGGCTCAGTGAAATCAAGTTATTAATGTTAATATACTTTATTGATCTTAAAGGAATACAGCATGGAAACAAAGGCCATCAGTTGAGAAAGAGGCTCTACTTACATTAATAAGTCATTCCTCACAAAAAGAGCAGATCCAAACTGAGGTCCCCACAGGAACAATATACACAATTCAGGTGTTCACTTCAGCATAGATTTAGTGTGGTTCCTAACACAATTTGGACCAAATTTGTACACATTTTTGGAGTGGAAGCTGTTCTAGGGAACCATCATTGATTCAGACCCCATGTCCCTGTCCAGAAAGGAGAACATTTGCTGTGCCCCCGGAGTGATGTGTCTAGGTTAGCATCTAGCTATTATACACCAGCTCTGCTTTGCTTTCCAAACCAAAATGCAGTAAGTGGGGATTATAAAGCTTCCTCTCTTTTCTTTTTCTTTTTTTTCTTTAAAAAAAAAAAAAAGAAAGAAAGCATGTGTATAGATGCAGAAGAAAATTCTCCAAGGACAGCAAAATCCCAAGGCAAGGTGCAGTAAATGCCCAGTGCTCTGCCACTGGGACGGTTTGTTTGGGTTGGAGGTCATCAACCTTTTCTACAGTTTAGAAGCAACTGTAATAGGATGTAAAATTGCTGCCCAACAGTGATGCCCATGGTAGGCGTATATAGCGATATATGAACTATGTATGAACTATGTCCATCACTGTGTTTGCATTACAGGAGGAGGATGTTCAACATAATAGAATCACAGAATCATCTAGGTTGGAAACAACCTTCAAGATCATCAAGTCCATCCCTCAGCCAGACCTTCCAAGTCTCATCACTCAACCACATTCCTAAATGCCACAACTACACATCTCTAAAATACCTACAGGGATTGGGTTGCCACCACTTCCCTGGGCAGCCTGTTCCAATGCTTGACTACCTTCATCACGAAGAAATTCTTCCTAATACCAATTTAAACCTCCCCTGGTACTAGCAGAGGCTATTTCCTCACATCCTATCCCATCATCTGGCAAAAGAGACCAACATCCTTCTCGCTGCAACCTCCCTTCAGAGAGTTGTAGAGAGTGATGAGGTTACTCCTTGGTCTCCTCCAGACGGAACAGCCCCGGATCCCTCAGCCACTCCTCATAACACTTGTTTTCTAGTCCCTTCACCAGCTTCATTGCTCTTCTCTGCACACACTTGAGCAACTCAATATCCTTCTTGTCCATTCTTCAGAACTGGACACAGTATTTGAGGTGCCAGTGCCACATACAACAGGACAGTCACTTCATCATCCTGCTGGCCATACTACTTCTAACGCAGGTTCTGGGACATCAGCCTTCTTGACCACCTGGGCACACTGCTGGCAGATCGTGTCCACCTGGCTGCCAAGCAGCACTCCCAGGTCCTTTTCTGCCAGGCAGCTTTCCAGCCACTCTTCCCAAGCCTATATCACTACATGAGGTTCTTGTGACCCCAGTGCAACATCTAGCCATGTTGCATGTTGTGCAATTGGACTCAGCCCAGCAATGCAACCAGCCACAGCCCTCTGCAGAGCCTTCCTACCCTCAAACAGACCACCAGTCCTGCCCAGCTTGGTATCATCATACAGGACTTCAGCCCATGGGAAAGCATGGAGTGAAATTACTTTGCCATAGGACATGAGGGACCAGAAACACATGTCCATTGCTGGGAGAAATATATGCCACCATCAACCAAGTGTGCACAGTAAACTTCCTTGCACAGCAATGCAAACCTCATTTTCAACAGCAGTTGTGAAGGCAAACGAGTAATGAAGACTGAGGGAATTCAGCTGCATAGACAACACCCATAAGCAAAACCAAGCACAGGGAACAGTCTTCCCACCTAACGGTCCTTCAACAGTTGCAAGAATCTTCAGTGAGAGCACACAAGCCTGGACTCTGCAGCCCATTCACCTCACAGTCCTCCCAGCTTCCACAGTCATGAACTGGGGATGGCAGAGCACGTCCTTCCCTCCTTTCTGCAATACCTTGTCTTTCCCCTTTGAACTTGCTGACATTATATCTGCACCACTATTGCCTGTGGCAGCAAATTCCTTGCTGTGCAAAAAAATGCACTTTCTATTATCCCTTTTAACTGATCTCCCCCTTGTTTCCATATGTCTCCCCTCATTCCAGCATTGTGGGATTTTTAAGCCCCAGAGCAATTGTTCCTTACCGCAGTGATCTATTCTATTTTGCCAGAGAAATAAAACATCATGCCATGCAAGCAGCCTCAATACAGCTCCTTGGAGGTTTAGAGAAATTCATGGGAAAAGCAGATTTGAAAGATAGATTTGGTCTTTACAGATTGTTTCCATTGGTTTTCAGTCTCTGTATCCTCTCTCTATAGTGCACAGGAACCATAAATGTGAGTATTACGCTGCAGAATTGAGAATGGTTCATTTTCTCACACCAGCAGCTCTGTTGTATGTATGATTGTTGGTTTCTCTAAAGGCACAGACTAGATCCTTGATGTAGCTATCAAAAATGTCTTAAGCCATCTCTGCTTTCTCACAGTTTTCACATCCTTGTTCCCTTCTGTGAGAAAAATCACATGTAGAGAGAGAGAGATGCCCATGGTGGGGAATCATCTGCTGAGTGGCCATCAGAGAAAATAAAAACCTTCTTGCTCTTCATGGCAAAAAAGGATTCGGGTCTCTCGGGGACAGCTTTGCTGGCTGTCACCTGAGGAGCTCTGACCTTCCTCAGAGACAATAAACATAGATTTGGGATCAGTGACGGTATAGGACTGTTGTGGAGAATCTGTTGTCAGTCCTTATCCAGGATGAACCCCATGCCAGGAGAAAAGCTGGAAAGCTGGTAAGGGATGGACAGATTCCCTCTGAAGCACCTGGACAGGAAAGGCTGGAGCTGAAGGCCCTCTGCAAGCAGGGGTTCTGCTATGGAATGGGAAAGTCAGCCCTGGGGAGCAGAGCTTATCGCCCATCTCGGGAAGGCTCCTGCAGGACCTGAGGGAACAGCCACAGCACCTCAGAAGCTGCCACTGCTGGAAGCGGCCTCGATCGTTTAAAGAGCACTTGAAACAAACGAAGCAGCATCCCTCAGAGGATCCTGGTGAGCTCGGCCCATCTTACACACACCCAGGCATCAGACTGAAACATCTCTTTCAGTCTTTCCTGCAAACGCAGATGAACCAGGATCAGCTCCCTGTTTGCACCATCCCTCAGGCCTGGCTGTTCCAAACCCTCGTGCCACCAGCAAATTCCTCACAACAGGCATGAGGTCCTGCACAGTTGGGCCATCTGGGCACAAAAGCAAGGCCTCTCTCCGACCCCACACACACCTGAGCCAGCTCACTTCGTGATGCACTGACCTACAGCTGGGGCTGGGGCTGTGGAGCACAAGACAGACCCAAAAAGCCTGTTGTGACACTCTTACAGCCCTTGTAAATGACAGCGCCTCAAAGTGTGCGTGATGCTGAACCCTGTGCTAGGGGAGATGCTGCTTCAGAGGCGTACAGCAACACTGTATAACCTCAGCCAGAAGGAATCCAGCTAAAGGGGTCTGCTCTCGTTCACTGTAAGCTTCAGCACTTGGTGTGCTCAGTCATACACACAGCACAGGGGTATAACCCCAAACCTCCCACCACAGCCTGCCCTCCCCTTGAAATAGGCCCCAGCACACTGAAGACAAACCTCACACCCCCAGCCTTCCAAAGACTGCCATAAACACTGGGGATAATTAAAACACGAACATGACGAAAAATACATTGGCAAGGACTCAGGGCTGTGGAGCTGGAATGCCAGGTAGCTTAAAGAAGTGCCAGATATTTAACGGCTCTCCATGATTTGCAGATGTTTTTCAACCTAACATTGCAAAAACTTACTAACGTAGACATGTTTCCTAAATCAGAACCAGAGAAGAGAATGTGTGCTGCGATATCAAGTACTTTTCCAGCACTGTAAGATCTTATATTAAAAAAAAAAAAAAAGATAGGAGAAGGGTAGAGGTGGAGAAAAACCTAGGCCTGTTGAAATGATTCTGGATGCTTACCTAAATTATGTAGGAAAAGGAAAATTCCTTCTCCAAACTGAAATGACTCAGATGCAATTGAAAGAGATATAGCATCAGCGCATTTCCCCATCTGGCATTAAGCTATTCCATGAGAGTGCTGCAGAATGCACTGGTCGCAGCTGATACAGCCTTCTTGACATCTAGGTGGTTATTTTCTTGTTTTTCTACTCAATTATCTCAACAGAAACTGTTCAGCAGCTTGATTTTGGAAACCAACCTCCTTCAAGCGCTAAGAGACGTTCTGCTACAGCACTGCAATTAAAAACTCCTCTTCCCAAAGCCACTGGCCCTGTTGCCTTCCCACCAGCAGCTCCTTTACAGCCACGGAGACAGAGGGCATGTCTGCAGATCCTCTCTGCTCTCTGCTACACCTTTGAGGAGATTTACAGGGATTTGCACGCAGTTTTCTTGCTTGAAGAGAGATTATGTGGCATGATTAAGAGATATTCTAGGGAAGAAACCACTAGCTTTGACAAGCTTCCTGACATTCCCTTTGTTTGATACAACACTCATCAGTTATTAGCAGGGATGTATTGAGCTGCTGATCAGCTTCAGTAATGCTGTGTTTAATAATAAACATTTATTCTCTCCCCTCTCTGTATTGGCAGCTGCTGTCCAACAATTTCTGGAAGAATTATTCTATATTAATATATCAAATGTATGTATTTAGGTAGAAAATTTCCTATTTTTAAATACATGCAAGCTGCCTTTCCATGTATAAAGTAACAGAAGGGTTAAGCTAAGGTGAGTTATAGCTTCTCCTGTATCACGGGAGATGGAAATTAAAGGATTTTTGGGATCACTGTATCCAGAAACTTGTGACCATATTGCACGACCCCACACAGAAAGTAAGGATAAATAATGCATAATGTGAGAGCCATCTACTAGGTAGGGATTCACTACACCCTGCAAATTAAAGAGATGAAATTCACCACTTAGAAAAAGTGTTACCACTGCCTCAGAAGCTGTTCCCAGAGACTTTTGATTCTTGATGGAGCTCTCCTTCCCACATCTTCGATGCAAGGAAACCTCAGAAAGTACCATTCTGCCTTAGAGGTAGGTGACAGCAGAATGGGCATAGAGGAACCATGAAAGAATGTGCCTGCTCAGCTGATCTTGCTATGGACCAAAGAGGCTGCACACACAGCCCTGAAATTCCCACATCTCACAGCACCCGTGCCAGTTGTATGCCCACTGCTTCATGGGCCCTAGAAACACAGAATCATTAAGGTGGGAAAAGACCTCCAAGATCCCCCAGCCCAACCCCAGCCCATACCACCATGCCCCCTGAGCCATGTCCCTCAGTGCCACATCTCTGTGGGTCTGGAACACCCCCAGGGATGGTGACTGCCCCACTGCCTGGGCAGCTGTGCCAGTGCCTGACAACTCTTTCTGAGAATAAGTTTTTCCTAGAGCAAAACAAAATAAAAATAAATCTCCAGCTGTCCCATAGGCAACCTGCTGTCCCTGCAAAGGGAAGCAGTGCCGTCTACAGTTAGCTGCTATCAGAGACTCACCTCCAGTCCTATGGAAAGAAACAAACTGAGACAGAGTCCAGTGGGTGACACAGCTGCCACTTCTTTCTTATAAGCTTGTCATGACTGTGACACTGTCAGACTCCACACCTTGAGAGGGCACCAGGGACACCAAGCCTACACTCTCCTAGGCTCAGCCCAGCACCCTGAGCACACAGCTTTCTGCAATCCCTTTAATGGTCACTTCTGAGGAACACCTGTTGCATGACATGGATCCGTTTGGTTACAGAAACCTGCCATCTGCCCCTTGGTTCTACCAACCAAGGTCTGCAAGCACCCTGAAGCAAGGAGGATTAATATTACGTTTCCATCTGCTCCACAATGTGAGCTGCCCATAAGCAGCAACCTGAAGAAATCTCTATCTCATCTTGCCCTTAAAAAGTGAGAGTTACCGGAAGAACAAGGGCAGCCATGACAATCCAGTTCCCTCAAAGCATAACTCACATACACAGCAACATTTTAAACTTGCTCCATTTCCTGCATGACCAAATTCCAGGGAATGTCAACAGGCCACATTAAAGGGACACCAAAGTGGTGACAATGCCAATATAAAACCATAGAGTGGGTCTGCCCCAACGTGACAAACTTTAAAAAAGTATTAAAACAGACTGTTTATTACAGCATATGATGTGTTATATTAATTTACACAATGATATATATATAAAAACAGCCATTGATGATGTACAGTAAGTTGGACATCAATAGGAATATTAAAACTACTGATACTCATGCACGTGACATGCATATGGGTTTTTTTTTTTTTTTTCAAAAGCAGTTTTACACAATATACTGAAGTTACCAAGCCTAGGTCAGCTGCTCCAACAGTTTATTCTGAACACCACCACAGTCCACACCGGGACTCCCAGGAAATCAGAGCAGAGTGCACTCCAGAGAAGGCAACTTAACCTTGGAGATTTAACAGGAGCCCATTCCTCATGGGAGAGGGCTGGGGGAGGACGGGCCAGCTTCAAGACGAGAATCAACAAGAAAAAAATGAAACAAGCTGGACTATCAGGAGGAACAAGTTCAAGATGTGGCAACAGGAGCAGCAGAAAGGGATAAGCAAAAACATTAAGACCACCCCCACTCCCCTCCCCTTCACCCCCTCAAAACTTATGACCTTAAGCTGTTGATATCCTGTATAAGACCCAGAACTGGAAAAATCTAGGCAAGGAAGATCCATTCCCGGAAACATTAGCCTTGTTTTCAAAGCCTTCTGATACTATGCACTGGAGGCTGTTCACCACTGAAATGGCAGTGTTATGTTTTTTTTAAAGAAGTGTAATGGTCTTTTATTTCCACTTAAAAGGCACTAGTATCCACCCAAGTTCTGAAGACAAGTGACATAATTTACCTTAAGTTTTAAATATTTGTATATAAAAAAAAAAAATCTGTGGAAATATGTACACAAAAGCACCTTGCTTCCGAAAGCAGAAACAGATACATTCCACCAAGTCACTTCACTAGACGGTCGTCATGAGCTTCAGCGAGCCTGACCGAAAGCGCAGGATTTTCTTCTTGAGGTTATGGGAGGCTTTGATTTTGACAAAGGCCTTTGCTGCATTTTCATGCAACTCTGGAGCCGTGACCGTCTGGATGGGGAGTGTCTGGACAAACTGAGACCAGATGAGACCCCCGCTCTCGTCAGAGTCGCTGGTGGTGGTGCTCTCCCCGACGAACTCCACCTCGCTCAGGCTGGACTCGCTGTCTCCGAAGCAGTTTGTTGTGTAGTTGCTCTGCTCATCCTCACTCGTGTCCACCACAGTGGAGTGGAACAAAGACTCACACTCCGCTGAGTACTCCGAGTCGCTGGCCACGTAGGCATAGGGGCTGGCGTACGGCAGAGGAACTTGCGAGTAGACTCCTACGCCATCCCGCCGGTTCCTCCTTGCCCTCCGCAGGGCCTCCTCATAGGAGATCTCCGCCGACGACTTCCACCGGCGGTAGTCGGCCCGCTTGTGTTTTGGTTTGGCCACCACCACCTCCCGGCCATGTCCGTGAGATCTGATTACAGATTTATGGAGCCCAGTTGGCCGGCCCTGCAGGCCTGACTCCGGCTGCAAGCTGCTGCCCCGCTTGCCCCTCGAGGAGGGCTTTTTCAGTTTCTTATTTGTATCCAACTCATCAGGAAAGCGGCACTTTTTGCTGACTGGCTTGCCTTTCTCCCGCAAGGTCTGCGTGCCATTTTCGAGCCCGTTGGCGAGGTGCGGCCTGTGTTTCAGTGCAGAGCTTTTCAAAATCTTGACATTTCTGGTACCTTTGTGGAGCTTAACGCTTTGCTGCTGGGCCGGTATGTACTGGGCATTCACCAGCAGCCCGTCATCGAGGCTCTGAGAGGAAGAGCCCTCGCTTTTGAAATCCAGCGCAGGCCTCTCCTCCACAGGAGGCGATGACGAGTGAGCCGCCTGCAAGCTGCTCTTCAGCAGGATCTTTTTGGGAGGTTGGCTGACTCTGGTCTCTGGCTGCAGTACCACTGGCTTTCCTGGGCTCTCTTTGGGAGATGCAGTGAAGTGCTGGCTGCTTTCCTTGGGGACGTCCCCTGGGGCGGCCACCACGTGCCGGTTGAGCTCTGGAGGTGCTGCCTTGGCACCCCGGGGCAGATGCTTGCTCTGGAGTTCGCTGGGTGGAAAAGGTGCTGGCAAAGGCACCTTTCTGCTCTCCACCTGCTCGACACCAGCTTCCCTCGGCCTCTGCTTGAGTGGGGAGGGAGCTGTGTTGTCCGAAGCGGTCGTCCCGCTGGATGGCAAGCACACTTGCTTCGCACTCTTCAGGTTCACGACGTTGCTGTGTGAAATGGCCCCGGCAGCCTGCCTGACACACATGCTGCCGTGTCGCAAGATCCCCTTGGTGGGATCAGCATTGAGACTTGTCCTTGGTTTGTTAGTCCTTACAGAGTGAGTCTTTCTCTGAACCAGGCTTAAGATGTAGCCATCTATCCTCTTGCTGGCGGATGGGCATGATGCAGGCCAGGAGCCCGGCGGGAGAAAGGCATCGGCTGCTTTTCCTGAGTCTGTTTCGGATGCGGCGCAAACATCGGCAATATCGCAGCCAAGCCTCTCCTCTTCTCGCTGGGGGTTCTCAGTCACAGGGAGAAGGAACATGGGGCTCTGCACAGCTACCGCGTGGAGTGGGCTGGGGTACCGGTAGACGTCGCTCCCGTTTTTAGACACCAGGTCACACTGGTACTTTGGATGGACATCTGCAACGACATCGAGGGAATTTGAGTGCGGTGTGGACAAAGAGCGACAGACAGAGCCCGCGGTCTGGTCCTCATGTTGGCTTTCCTTATTATAATCCATCCAGCCTATGAGATCTGAAAGGCATTTTAGAAGAGTTTAGAGCCTGCCAGTGACAGTTCTGCTGTTTTTCACACGCTGTCAGGGGCTCTACACAAACGGTGTAACCTTTTTGCTACAGCAGTGCTGTTCAATCAGGAGAAACCTCGCACTCAGGGATGCTGCTCAACAGCTATAAAGGCAGCACTGTTGTTCGGAGAGTCTCTTCCTAACTGCAGCTATGGAGGGTTTGTGCCAACATGACTTTGTCACTGAAAAAATAAAAACCACTGCCCTAATGGGAATGTTTACATTGAATTCAAAACTGTGCCTAGACTGCTGGGAGCTTCCCATTTTACATCCAAGCCACCCAGAAGCCATGTTTCTATGTTACACAGCCACCTGTATAACTCACTACAGTCCTAAGCATGTACGAATTTGATATTCCACTTTGCTAAATGCAAAGGGAAACAGAAAACCATAGACAAGAGACCAAAGAAATGCTTCTAGCTTCTCAACAAATTTCACTTTTGTATTTTCCCAAGTATATCTTGGGTGAAAGAAGAAAATCCAGATTTAATTTTATTCTTGTTATTATTGTAATTACTATTATTATGAGCATCATAACTGTTTTATAATTGTAATAATGTTAACAATGTGAACAGGTGTTCACTTTGAGCAATAAAGAGGGAAAGAACAGGATAGGGGATAATCTTGCCACACAAGTACAAGGAGTGCAGGTCAATACGGCCAATATCCTACCCTTGGCTCTGCAAAGTGAGTTAAGAGAAATCCAGTGTGTTTCAATATGCATGAGTCAGATTTAATAGCTAAGGCACTTATGTAGGAGACAAGCAACCTTAGGAGCAAGGCTTCAATCCAAGCACTTTAAGACCATTATTTTCTTTATGCCTAGTTCGTTTGGTCTTCTTGGGTAGGGGGGACAACCTAAATGATCCTTGCAGATCACTGTCAGTCCTGTTTTCTACCCTTGGGCTAGAAACTTCAGCCAGAGTGCTCAAATTTGAATGCTCAGTGCTTGCTACTTATCTTAGGCTTATTTCAAAAGAGGTCTCACACACTTTGATGAAATTAGCTGATAGCGATGATGTTCCTGTGTGGGCAGGAGAGAAAGAATAGGGAAGTTAGGAACAGGAACTTCCTCCAGATCACCTCCCAGTTTTCCCACATTTCCTAAATTCTGTGTCAGAGTCAGGAAATGTTGCCAAAAAGACTTCTTTGAAGCATGCCAATTTGAGAAAAATCATCCCTGTAAGTGAGACGGCATGATTGAGTTTTAGATTTTTGTGTTGCATACAGAAAAAAAAAAACAGCAAAGCAGTCTACTGGAAAGCCTTGTGCATGTTTTTCTTTTTACGTTTGGCTGATATACCTTTCAACAGGGAACGTTAAACTACCTCATGCTGCTCAAAGGATAACTTAGAGGAGTTCTCAGCATCTCAGCATGGATGTACCCCAGGCTGAATTCTCCCATTTCTGAGTCAGAAGAGCTAGAATTATTTTGTCCTCGATTCACAAAAATTCACTATAAGTTAACCTTAAAGAGCAGAATGGAAATTGGAAATACTATGGTAGGAGCATCTTCCACAGCCCAGAATGGACCAAGGCTTTTGAATGAGTATGGCTGCAGCTCCAACCAGTAATGCTCAATCACAAAGTCCTGCTGAAGCATCCTTTCTGGACAACAGACAGAGGTGGCCTTCCTATTCCTATCACACACATTAAAGATTGCAACTTCAGCCTAGTGTCAAAGGAAATTCAACAGCTCTCCACCAAATAAAATATTTTTTCTCTGTGCATGATGTCTATTTGTCTATAATGTACAAATGGAGAACACACCTCAGCATGGCCACCTGGGTGTTGAGGACCATCAGAACCAAAAAAAAATGACTGCTGCAAACAGACCAACTTGCAACCTGCAGCTGGCTCCTTACTCCATCACTTTGAACAAGGACAACGGTGTCTATATTGCAGGGCTGCAGAGGTACCTCTAATTACTGCTATTTGGAAAAAAGCTTTTCTGAAAGAAATCATGAGAAATTAGGCAGCTTATGCATTTCCGTGCATATGTACCACTGCCCTCTGCTGGGTAGAGCAGCTGTCATATTTTCACGTTATTTTCATGTGTTTTAGGGTGGCAGATTCATGTGTAAGGTCTTGCTTTGCGACGCATGTACATGTTACGCACTGGAGTCTTTCCAGAGCACAGCACATCAAATGAAAAGAAGGAGGGTTAGTCCAACCCAGGTACTCCTGAGGCAGTATTTCCAAAGCCAAAGCCACCTCCTGGGGTATGATGTATTCGACCTGCTTTTACTATACCTGCAGATTTAGGGCGTCCATCAGAGATATTCAGTGTTGCCTCCAAAGGGCTGCAAAAGCAAGTGCTAGAATGGCAACTGGATAAACACTCACTGAAGACAGAGTTAGACGAATTGGAGAGCGATCCAGAAGCTCCATCACTCAGCTCATAAAACCCTATAAAAATAAGAGTTTGGATTTATATTAGCTGTGTCTACATAAAGTTACCATTTGTGCCCCTAGAAAGGCAGTCAAGCTCATGTTTATGTTGGCTTACTCTTGCAATTAGTTATGGGATTTCATTCAGTCATCCAAAAAAACAGTGCACAATTTAGTAATATCCTTACTGCTACGAAGAATTCAGTTTAATAGCAAAGCACTTAGAAGTAAAAGAACACAACTTTACTCAGCATATGAAATCTTAAACTTCTTTTTTAAACTTTACAGGGGTTGAGGTTTTAACCTTAACAGGGGATTGCAGATTTTAGCAAGAAGGCTGGAGGCTGTGTTTGCCAGCCCACTCATTTAATAGTGTATTCTACCTCCCAACACAAACTCCCCAGCTATTACTTGACAACTAAATTTTTGCCAAGTGTTGGGCCCAATGCTATCCATTATTTTCTTCCAAGTTCTGGACATAGATACAATATTTAGGATGACATAAAAGGAGAATGGTAAATAACGTGCAGACAAAAAAATGTCCTGGTAAACTGGGTCTACTCAAGAAAAATACAACGCATTATAAACAAGATTGAAATTGTACACTTAGGAAAAAGGAATTCTGGGCAGAACGAGGATGCATCCTGGAAAACAGTACTCCTGAAAAGGACTTAGTCAGCATGGAAAAGCAGCTCAATCAAGCTTAATGATATGGCAAAAAAAAAAAGCTAATGAGATTGTTGGATGTACAAAGAGCCTAATGAATAGCAGGTGGGAAATGACTTCACCAGGCTATATGGCACTGCTAAGAAAGACATTGGAACAGTGTGCCTAGTCCTCAAATCCAGCACGCTTAAAACAAAGCTGAAAAACTGGAAAGGGGCCATAAAGCTATTTAAGAGCTTGGAAAAATGCCTTGAAACAAATGACTTAATGAACTTGACCTGTTTAGCTCATCAAAAAAAGCCAGGAATTAAAATGTATAGCACCTCCAAGAGGAGAGAAAGCTTGGCACTATAAAAAGACCTTACTCCACGGGAGAAAAGCATTTGAAAAATCAGTCTGGGAACAAGTCAATCTCTAATTAGAATTAAGCAATGGTTTTAACAGTGTATGTGATTGGTTGGTGGGTTCTCCACTTTTTAGTGCCATCAGAACACGTCTAGATGCCACCATGGAAGGTTCCCCACAGTTAATACCAGTTACTGACTTCAATACAGTCAGAACTGAATGAAATTCAATACTCCAGGGATCAAATTATTAGATTCACCACTTCATCAGGCTACAAGACCAACAATGACATCTTTTCTCTGCTGTTGGTTCTTCCTTTTACCATTTTTCCTGCCATCTCCTTCCTAATATTCAGGAGGATTCGAAGTTTTGTGGGTGGCCTTGAGAAAAAAAAGTGACCCAAACACTAAAAATCTAATTAAGCTTGAAACACTTCTCTGAATATGCTGTCTACAAACAGCAACCTTTCCAGTAGGAGGTGAACTTTCCTAGATGGCATTAATTACCGGAGCGTGAATGTGCTACAGACATTTGCTGGGCTCGCCCTGAAAACTGCAGGCAGCTTAATTCCAGGTACCACGGGAGGCTCCATCCTGCTGAACATTGTCCCTACCTGAACTTGGACGACTGTCTGTCTCAAGGTGTTCATCTGTCGTTTTTTCCACGTCCAGACGGAGGTCACTTATTTGCTTATCTAGCTCTTGCAACTGATTTAACAGGCCAGCATCCCTCCTCCTCAAGCAGTTCTGGAAAACAGGAAGACAAACATCAGCTCCCTCAGTGGGGCAGGCATGAAGGGGTTCCAAGGACAAGCAGTCTTCAGCATCTGAGCATTATGTTAATACTTGGTCAACGTTCTTCAAAAAAAAAAAAGATAATAAAAACAGGACAAAGTCCTGAAATTCTAGATGCACGCTCTGGATAAATACTCAGCTGAAGAATTATGCAGGCACTTCACTCCAGCCTCTTCCAGCCAGTTCTGTGTAAGGAGCATGCCCCACAATACATTATGCTGGCAAAGCGCTCTTGTGCGAGGACACAGCTGTAACAACAAAGCTGTTCTGTATGATATGGTAAAACCAGACCTGCGCATACGAAATGGGCTCCTTCAGTGAAAACACAGCTTTGCCAATGGAAGAGGGACGAAATAGGATGTTCACCACCGTAGTGATGCTGGTCAGAGATCACATCTGTTCACACAATGGGATGGAACAGCTCTGCCAACAAGTGTCTCCAGTGTGGGAACCGCCTCGTTCTGCTGCACGGTGTAAGCCCATCGTCTACCACAGAGGCAGCACGATTCCCAGAGCTGGGATCACAGCCCTTTTATTAGTTTAGCAGTGCAACAGGAAGGAAGAGTAGTTCTTCCTCTTCTCCCATTCTAATTGCACGAAATTGCTGTGAGATGAATTTTGAGGCTATTTATGAAGGTAATTTGATGGCATCAAACAAGCAATAAGAAATGATTTTGTAAGGCACTCATTAACCTACGGTCAATGCAATCAGTTTCCTTGGGTGTATTATAATGCTGCTTATCCATCAGCGGTTCTGCTTCATACTCTTTAACTGTTCTGGCTTTGGGGGAAGTGAGGGAAGCAGAAGGCTTCTTTTTTTTTTTTTCCTAAGTGCATCATTTGACCTGCGTCCAGCAGCGCTCAACGCAAAGAGTTTCGATGCTGATAACCGGGCTCATTCTAAACCCATTAAACCAAGGACAACCTTTCCCCTGGGTTGGGCCAATCCTCAGGCAAAGGGAAAGGGAATTAGTATTAACTCCAGTATTAACGAGGCTGTTTGAAGCCACGCTGGCACTGAACCCCATCCCTGGGGAACCAAAGGGGCGAGCCAACCTCTGCGCACCTTTCGGAGCGGAGGGGTTCGGGCGGTGACTCTGCGCCACCTACTGCCACCAGCATCCCCCCAGCTTGTCCCAGCCTGAAACGTCAAGTGCAAGAATGGGAGTGCTCCCACGGATCCCCTTTTTTTTTTTTTTAAGAAACGGTTCCCTGGTGCTCCGCCACGGCTCTTTGGTAGCCCTTGCCGAGCGAGCAGCAAGATCGTTTTGTTTGCATCTTTTAAAGAAGGAAATCATTCCCGATTAACTGCGCCAAAAGGCAGAGAAGCCAAAAATAAAAAAAAATAAAAAAAAAAAAAGAGGAGGGGGAAATCAAGCAAATAAATCACACTCCCAGCTTCTCCCTCGCTGAAAGCAAATGCTGAGCCGTGCACAAAGAAGGCCAGGCACAGCTGTACGCTATTTTCATTGAAAAATGATCTGCCGCTCCTCGCCGCC
The DNA here is from genome assembly GCA_013396635.1 of Penelope pileata. Taxonomy (NCBI): domain Eukaryota; kingdom Metazoa; phylum Chordata; class Aves; order Galliformes; family Cracidae; genus Penelope; species Penelope pileata. The sequence continues at coordinate 1,109,364 of WBMW01000162.1, read as the reverse complement.
TTCCATCTCTCCCCACACCAGCGACAAAGCGCGCTCCCAACAAAAGCATCCCTTCTTCCAAGGCGCCCGGTCCCGGCCGTGCCAGGGCACCCGTCACCTCCTCTCGGGGTTACAACCCAGGATCTCGCTTCCAACTTCCATTCAAGGCAACGGGAGCGCATCTCTTGCCTTGAATGGAAGTCGGGCCAGGCAGCCGCCAACCGCCAGCCCGGCTCCGGAGAGCGAACCGGAGAGAGGAGCGAACCTCCGCCAGAGCCGGGACCGCCGCTGCCCGCCCCCGGGAGCCGATCGGGCCGTCCCGGCGGGCCCCTC